>JAXRKP010000013.1:410815-443315 GCA_037039925.1 Doris montereyensis | reverse complement strand
TCTCTCTCTCTCTCTCTCTCTCTCTCTCTCTCTCTCTCTCTCTCTCTCTCTCTCTCTCTCTCTCTCTCTCTCTCTCTCTCTCTCTCTCTCTCTCTCTCTCTCTCTCTCTGTCTCTCTCTCTCTCTCTCTCTCTCTCTCTCTCTCTCTCTCTCTCTCTCTCTCTCTCTCTCTCTCTCTCTCTCTCTCTCTCTCTCTCTCTCTCTCTCTCTCTCTCTCCCAAATACGAATTAGTATTGCACTCCCAATCATGACCATAGTGCCTTGTTTCATATCCTTATTTTTTTCAGATGATATAAGGTAAGCTGACCCAATTTCCCAACTCTCTTTTCATTTCCCTCTGTCATCAAATTCTTCTTAAGAATTAAACTTCAGACACGCAACAGTGATTCGAATATTTTATTTAGTTCAGTCGGTATGATAGAGCTGTATAATTTACTACTCTTTTGGTTCAGTGTGTGTAAGTGTGCATTGAAAGGAGAATTGTGATCAGAATGGTTCCACAATAATGATACTATACTAAAAGAAAGGCCTAAGTACTCTATAACTTCAATATCACTTTAGCATGTGGTATTTTGCCTTTTATCACAATATCTCTTGACATTGAGATACTCATTGCACTTCGCTTTTGGGAAATGGATTTTGAATCGAAACGCATACCTAGCGTTTACGTATAACAAAACCTTCATTCATATTATCGACTGCAGTGTGAATGTATTATAACCATTGTAGTTTGTGACTAACCTGTCTTTATTAAGTGTTAGACTTTTTTAATAGTAGGAAGGATACTTGGAACAGTAATTGTTTCAGTATGTTTGATAGCAGTCTTATGACAAAACCACTGAATGTTCATCAAGGTCCTGCTTGATTCCCTCTAGTCTATGTAAGACATGAGAACACAAATCAAAATATTTCGCTTGATCAATGTCGAAATTTTAATGGAGCGGAAAAATTCTCCCACAAAAAACAGCACTCGGGATTGCTTTCTTATATCTTTTGATCTCTTCGTGTCTGACTCTCTCTCTCTCTCTCTCTCTCTCTCTCTCTCTCTCTCTCTCTCTCTCTCTCTCTCTCTCTCTCTCTCTCTCTCTCTCTCTCTCTCTCTCTCTCTCTCTCTCTCTCTCTCTCTCTCTCTCTCTCTCTCTCTCTCTCTCTCTCTCTCTCTCTCTCTCTCTCTCTCTCTCTCTCTCTCTCTCTCTCTCTCTCTCTCTCTCTCTCTCTCTCTCTCTCTCTCTCTCTCTCTCTCTCTCTCTCTCTCTCTCTCTCTCTCTCTCTCTCTCTCTACCCCCTTCTCTCTCTCTCTCTCTCTCTCTCTCTCTCTCTCTCTCTCTCTCTCTCTCTCTCTCTCTCTCTCTCTCTCTCTCTCTCTCTCTCTCTCTCTCTCTCTCTCTCTCTCTCTCTCTCTCTCTCTCTCTCTCTCTCTCTCTCTCTCTCTCTCTATATATATATATATATATATATATATATATATATATATATATATATATATATATATATATATATATATATATATATATATATATATATATGTGTGTGTGTTGTTGTTTTTTTTGTGTCTTTCTCTCGCTGCTGTCTTCCTCTGTAGAATATTACTCTTTTTTGGTCCATATCAGTAGAGTCTGCTTACAAAATATAAAAAGATAATATAGTAACGAACGCATCAGTCAGGTAATATGATATAGGATAGGTAGGCAGGCTTTTAAAGTGTTCAGTGGTAAAGGTACTAATGAAGCTTCATTCTGTTTTTTATGGAATGTGTTTTGTGTGTCTATTGGTTCGTTTTTGTGCGAAAAGAGCTAAAACCATCATCAATTTAAAGGGTTGTTTGTTTGGGGGGGGGGGGGGGGGGGGGATTTATTTGATTATTTTTCTGAACACAATAATTATATCTTTATTCCTTTTATTTCTATTTTCATACTTATCTGACTTCTGTTTTGTTCTGCTGTTGTTTTATTTAAAACATGCTTCCGTCTTCTGTTAATGCGCCTTCTGATCAATCTCCTATCTACGTTCCTCCATATGTCTGTCTTTAAATGAATTATAATATCCCTCCCCCACCCCCGTCCGTTGTTTCCTCTTGGGTCATCCAACTCACCCCATGTAGGTCTATCCGCCTGTCTGTCTATCCATATGTTTACGTGCCAGCTGCCCACGCTTGTAAACTAACTATCTACATACCTGTGTATATATATATATATATATATATATATATATATATATATATATATATATATATATATATATATATATATATATATATATATATATATATATATATATATATATATATATATATATATATATATGTCTATTTATCTATGTATCATAATAATATATATATGTCTGTCTTTGTCTGTCTAATTGTCTATCGATTTCTACAACCGTTCATCGATTTTCTTTTTTCTCCATCTATTTGTCATACACCTTCCCATCTCTCATATTTCTGAATAACATCTTACTTCCTCAAAATTTGACCCTCACTAGTCTGGGGGTGAGGGTTCTCAAAGACTCGTACAACTAAATCTTGATTTCTTTCATCTCAAACTTCCCAAAAAATTACGATTGACCCATTACTGTTATTTATTTATTCATTGAAGCTTCGAAGGTTTCCAAGTATGAAGGCTAAAAGTATGAAAAGTAATAATTCTGTACATATTATGAAAGGTGAAATGGAAGATGACTGTGGGAAGGTGTGGTTGGGATTGTCTCCTTTCAGTTGAGGCTGGAATTGTTATTGTTGTTGGGTTCTTGTTTTTGTTGTTGTTGGGTTTTGTTTTGGGTTGTTGTTTTTGTTTGTTTGTTGTTGTTTTGTTTGGGGGGGGTAAGCAAGTATCTTTGGCTCATCCGTTTATATTGTTACAGCTTCATTGTTTCAATGTGAATGACATTTAAGTGTGAAAGAAAGAAACAAATGAACACTGGGATAAAATATACAACACTTAAAGAATACTTCATCACCTTCGTCGTCATCAAAGCCCTCCATTCCTACTAGGGTATAGCAAGGCCTCGAACAAACGCAAACGTGTTCCACTTTTCCCTGTCCAGCACAACATTCTTCAGGTCCATCCAGGTGTTTATGATTATCTTCATAATGTCATTTTCAACACTCCCTTCTCCATATTGCTCTTTCTTCTTGTTCCTTTTGGATTCCACTGAAGTGCCCTGCCTTGATATTATTATGCTGATACATGTCTTCCAATCCATCGCCATCTTCTTCTTTGCCCCATAATGGCTTCCATGACCGGCTTTTGCCGAGATCTCTCCCATATTTTCCTCATTGCAAACCTTTTCTCGTCTACATTATCCTGAAAATTCTCCTCAAGCATCCATATTTTATCACATTGGGATATTTTAGCATGGGTGATCTCCGCTATCTATGTAGTCTTTTTTATATATTTTGAATTTGCTTTATTGCAACTGATATATATATATATATATATATATATATATATATATATATATATATATATATATATATATATATATATATATATATATATATATATATATTAATTATAATATATGTTATATACGTATACACATATATGTATATATGCATATACATATATAAATATATACATATATGTATAATATGTGACTCGTCCTAATGATTTTGCATCTTTCCTTTGTATTCTGTCACATTCAATTACTATGATTTTTTTTTAATATTTCAGCTTTATTATACGTAACATGGGTTGTTTTGTTCGTTTTCGTTGAGGGCTTGGCTTTTTTTTTCCTTTCTTCTGGTTTTTTTTTCTTATTTACCTTTTTTTAACATCAAACTGTGTTGGGCTTTGTTTTCATGTCAAAACCACCTATGAAATATTCACTGACACAGCTGTTTTCTTTTTTTGCTTAATATTTCTAATCTTACAGGCTTCTGTCTCCAGCGTTACCTCCCTCCCTTACCCGTGAGGGCCTTATTGTATAGCAATCTAACGGTAATTCTGTGACACAGGTTTTTTTCGTGATTAACAGGAAGAAGAAAAAAATAACAAGAAAGAAGGGGGAGGGGTAATAACCGGAATAAGAAGCTTTGATTCATTTTCCTGTGATTATGGTTTGTTTAGTTTTTTAGGGGTTTTTTTCAAGGAAGACAATTTTAGTGAAGTATTTGTATTATTAGGATATTATTATGTTGCTATGTTTTGTTTTCCTTTCTTTTCTTTTTCTTTTTTTTCTTTTTTTTTTTTGTTGTTGTTGTGGTTATTATTGTAATAGTTCACTCTTGGTTTAAGGCTTATACACTTACTATGTGCCCATCCATCTTAGTTGTGTGGAAAGTTAATGGAATGAAGTGTTGTTTGGAGAAGAAGAAAAAACAATATATTATACTAGTGATAGTAATGATACGGAGTAAAGAAGTAGAAGGAGAACAAGGAGAAGAAGACGAGGAATGAGTAGAGGAATATAAAAAAGGAAGAAAAGTGTAAATATTAGCAGATATAAACTTTATGAAGTCCTGTAATAATAGTATGTAAAATTCCATTACTTACTCGGACAAGCTCACATACTAAGCAAGAGAACAGCATTGTAAAAAGAGAAAGTGTAAAGCACGCCTGATATCTACCAAAATGTAAGCAGATCTTAAATTTTAATCCGGAAAGCTGGACTGACTGACCAAGTCAATATCAACGACTGTTGTTTTCTTTTTGTTTTAGGGGAAAAGGGGGAGGGGAAGGCGGTTAACGCTGAAGTCCACCAAATGTAGTTGAGCGGGGGGGGGGGGGGGGGGGGAGTTATTTTGTTTGGGTTGTTTTAGGTTTGTTGTGGGGGTTTTTCTTTCCTCTCTAAAGTAATAATTAATAATGATGCGTTGTGAGCTTGTTGAACATGACAACGCTCACTGCGAATTTCTCCGATGACAGAAGAGAGTTCCGAGATGATAGACCAACAAGCAGTTTGATTGGCTCAAAGTCCAATGACCAATTATGATTGGCCCAATAAATCTTCTTACATGTTCGACAAGTTGCTCTTTACGGCACAGCAGTATTTCATTTCTGGTGAATTCCGTTCACGCTGTGTGGAGATTCGACAACCAGGAGAGGGAGGTGGGAAAGCAGGACACAGATTTTTTTTTTCGTCTTTTGTTTATTGGTTTATTGGTTTATTTGTTTTGGCCGCTTGGCTTTTGTTCATTTTTACATTATTCAATGGAAGACAACGGAGAAGAGAAAGAAAATTGATGTTAAACACATTGCCTCCAAAGGGACGTTAAATTTCATGTTTTGAGTAAGGTGATAGATCCGTACTCTAGAGTGTATAATTTGTAAAACTTTGATAGATCTAAAAGCCTCATTTCAAGTAAAGAGATAGGATTTAAATGATGTGTTGTTAGTATATAGAAAATACTGCAGCACAAACGTGCAGCAAAAATTTGAAACAAAAACAAATTATATTTATGTTCAGAAACAAAACTGATTTCGTCTACATCCTAACTCTACCTGAAGAAAAAGATAGTAAAATCACATCAAGTAATTGCAAAATGCAAATAAGCTTTTTGGAACAAATCTTTAAAAAAAAAAAGAATTGTATACATGCACTCGAGACACTGTAGCATACCCACATCCAACACACATACCCGGTACCCTAAATGCTTTCACCAACGAATCTGTGTCAAATTGAGTCCTGTTGTACCTTTGACCACCGCTTTATCTCTAAGCTTTTCTCATTCATCTCTCTTCTCTTCTCTTCTCGACTCACTCTCTTTTTCTCAGTTTATATATTATAAAGAATCCCCTTCTGTACTGCTCATACCTATATTGTGACACCTTGTCTCCTCCCCTCCCCCTCCCCTCCCTCTTCAGCCCATGCCCATTCCAGATGCTGATCATTGGTTTGGTTTCATAACTCCACTTGTTTACCTCCATTTTTTTTCTTTTGTTATCGTCATTCTCACACTTACCCAAGTATCATATTATTTTTCTTTTTTTTCTTTATTGTTATCATGGGCCTGTGTATATGTATTATATTCCAGGTTTTGTTATTGGCTTTCAATATAAACACAATACATAACGTGTGTTGTTGTTGTTGTTTTTGTGTGCCTGTTTGCACGTATTAAATCTAGCAGTATGTTTGTCTCGTCCCTGTTCTTGACACGAGCATTTTACTTTAACTAAAACTATTCTAACCATATAGATATGAATTAATCATTACAGCGACAGCGAAATATTTGAACTAAGAAACTAACCAAAGAAGGTACTCACCTCCTAATGAAATCTGAGCTACATGTATTGTATATGCACATTCGAGGCAAAACAAAGAACCAGAGAAAAAGTAAGAGAAAATTGAGTAAAGTCTTATGATTTTGTGAAGGTATTAGCAAAGTCATGTACAATGCAAAAAAATTCGCTTCTTTGCAACTGGAGTGAGGATCAAGCCAATGAGCAAAATACAATTCGATGAATTAAAAGTCTGTTAGCGTTTACTCATCAATATTTATTATTTACTCATTTCCTGTGAACCGACTAAAACGTTTGTTTTGGGGGTTTTTTTAACGTCCAGAAAAGTAAGTCAGATAGACAGAGGAAAAAGGGAAATAAAAGAAAAAGAGAAATGGAACCGTGAAATAGATCAATTGAGAAGAAAATAAGATGATTATTTTGTTTATAAATTATTTAGAAAAGAACACGCCTTTGCCTTTTTTTTTCTTTTTTTTGTTTTGTTTTGGTTTTGTACTGTAAAAAGATGAGAAGTACTCTCCAATGCTTATGCACATACATTGCTTTCGGTGACATATGGTTTACAAGCTCTACTAAAGAAAGAAAAAACCCATCCTTCAGCAGATGACCACCAACGGAGATAGTTATATAGAATTTGTTTTTGCTTCTTTTTTTTCCTTAATGGATTTATTCTGATCACAAGAATTGATTGGATGGCACTGTAAAGCGTCAAAGGAAAAATTGTATATGCGGGAAAAGCAAATACATTTTTAAGTCTTTAAGTACCACTATATGCACGCTTGCAGCTAACACTATGGGCCTAAAGCACAATCAGAAAAAATGTGAAAGAAAGAGGGAAAGAAAGAATGAGAGAGAGAGAGAGAGAGAGAGAGAGAGAGAGAGAGAGAGAGAGAGAGAGAGAGAGAGAGAGAGAGAGAGAGAGAGAGAGAGAGAGAGAGAGAGAGAGAGAGAGAGAGAGAGAGAAGGAAAGAAAAGAAATGGAAAGCTTGCCTTGATCGAAAAGGAGAGAATAAAAAGATGAGCGAAAGAGAAAAATAGAAGAAAACACCCACAGGTAATTATACAGCTTCTCTTTAACCATTATCTTCTGTTTTCTTGCGTCTTCCCCACTCATCAGGCTCATCTTCAGTGGTGTCCACCAAAGTTTGTATAGCTGGTCCTCCAGCTAGGACGCTCACTGGGGAAACTATTCTAACGCCGGTCTTGCACACCATTTTTTTAGCCACTAATAATGCTCTTTTAAGCTTTGTCCTTTTCACACTCTTCTATCAGAAGAGGTCTTCACCTTAATGCCAAACATCTATTGACCTCCCCATGCCTTCATAACAGTTATGTTTGTGCTTTTCTTTTCTTTCCGTCTTCTTCTTCTTCTTCACTAAAGAAAGAAGTAAGGAGAAGGGAAAAAATAAGAAAAGAAGATAATATAACTTACAGACCTTCTCTGCCTCCCTTTCTCCCTTCTTGTCCTATGTAGTTTACTCCTATTCCTTCCTCTGTCTTTCTTCTCTTCTCTCCTGTCTGATAACTCTTGCTTACGGGGTTGGCTGGCCTCACACTTATATAAATGTGCAATCGGGTTATTCCCGACGGCGTTTAGTAAAAAACTCAAACTGTTTGCACTAAGCAGACAATTTTAGCTCTCCCCTGTTTCCAGGCGGAAAGTGCTGGGCCTGACTTCCGGTGTGGGGGAACCTGGAACCATCAAGTGGGACCTCGCCCTTTGTCTCTTACTGGCTTGGATCATCGTCTATATCTGCATTTGCAAGGGGATTAAGTCTTCTGGAAAGGTGACCCCCTAAATGGTGCCACGAACATGCATTGACATTTTAGACAATACTAGATAGAAAACTTCATTCACATCGTAAAGCTTTTTGAAGCTGAAATATATAAATTATATTAATAATATTATTTTTTATTTTATATTGAATATTTGTTTCTTTTTCTTGTTTTTTAGTCTATTGTAAGGACATAGTTAAAAGTAATCTTTAAGGAAAAGAAAAGAAAAAAAAATCCATGGCACCCTTGTAGTTAGCAATGTATTTTTTTTAATAATACTTTTATATCACTTAAGTATGTTTACATTTTTTTTTCTTCACGTTTCAAGTTCATTGTATTTTTCCCCTTTTTTTTCTAATTTGCTCATGGGATAAGTTTTCCATGTTAAATATAGGGGTAGTTGTTGGGTTTTGTTGTTGTTGTTGTTGTTGGGTTGTTGTTTTTTCGTTGATTGTCTGTTAGGTTTTTTTATTTGTTTCGTTGTGTAGGGGTTGTTTTTTTTTAGAAAAATAAAGAAAATTTGAAAGTACAGACATTACCTAATGAGAAACACTGGTGACGACCCCTCTGCCGTATGTTTATAACAACAAGACATCTCCTCTACTTGGAGAAAAATGGATCTACTGATGATGCTAACATGTTTGCAGAATTCTTTTATGTATATATTGAATTCATGTTGAAGAAAAAAAAGAAGAAAAAAAAAAGATACATTTTCCCCAAGGAATTGGAGACCGGGATGAATGCATTTAAGCTGCACCGATGCTTTGCGTCGGAAGGGAGAACAGAAACATCATTGAAATCTTTTCTTGTCGCCACTTAATAATAATATGATATATATCTCTCCTCCTCCCCACCCCTCCCCCTGCCCCCTCCGAAAAAAATAACAACATTACCTTGTTTCTTATCTTTTCATTAATGTTAAGATTTAATTGGACATATTATAATCAAATCTGTATACATTGCTATGCTGTAGCGGTAGCGGTGTGTTCTTGCCTGTAACTTAAAGAAAATGAAAAAAAAAAAGTTGAAAGCTTAATGGAGATTAAATGGAAATAAAATGTAAGTTGACTCTCCCAGCGACGAGAAGGATTTCTGTGTTCTCTCCTCTCACTCTCATTCCCGGAGCTTCATTCCTTTAAAAAAAAAAAAGAAGAAGAAGAAAAGAAAAGAAAGACACCTTCAAGAGGATGTCAGAAATGCACATCTTTCACAGATGTGCTCGGCAGAAGACGACGTTGCAAGGCGGAGACCCTTCGCTAGCGTTCATTTTACTTTCAAATGAACGCTGCAGGGAGGGTCTCCTTCTGTCTGGCATCCCTGGAAATGAAAAATAAAATATGATAAAATATGTATAATGACATATTCTATGAAAGAGCGCCAGTTGAATGTTTCTCTGACTTCATGTGACATGTTTCTCTTTTGCTAGCATTACATTTGCTATCCATAGTAAATGAATGATAGATCTTGACAGCGCTGTCACATTGATGCATTGGTATTGTCTTACTTATTTCTAACAACAGAAATTTATGAATTAGCATCCATGTCATTTTTACCCCCGCCTCTTGCATTCGTGCTTTTATGATCATTTTTTTTTTATTAATGAGGGATGTGGGGGGCACCAAAGAGCATCCTGACTGTATGCAAAAAAAATTAATGACGTATTAGACATGTGTCAAATTGTCATGATTATATTGGTCTGTTCCTTTTTTTCCCCTAATCGATAGTTGTTCATTGCCCATTGCTCATTGCCATTGCCCATTACTCATTGACCATTGCTCATTGACCATTGCTCATTGCCATTGCCCATTACTCATTGACCATTGCTCATTGGCCCAACCTACTACCATTGCCATTCAAAGATCATTGGCCCAAACCTACTACCTGTCAAAGATCAAGGACTATACTTTTATTTCAACACTCTGATTTTGTTTACTTAAGCCCCAAAAGTCAACATCGTCATCGAGTTCTAATGTCTGTGATTCATCGTGTGTTTGTCGCTCTGGTTTCCAGAGTAGATGAATAGAACTTTTGTACCACCATCTTCATCACATTTTCATCATCATTATCATTATCGTTTTTGTCGTTTTCGTTGTCATTTTATCTTACCATTATTATCCCCGTCTTGTAAATCAACCTTGATTTTATTATCGTATCATGCACCATCACCATCATCATTCTCACCACCACCCTCCCATCCACTACCATCAACATCAGCATCGATCATTTTATTTGTTTATAAAAAGGTGGAATTTATGCATACTTTGCATGCGCTATTTTTTGCCTTGAAATCAACCTTCTTTTTCTTTCTTTTATATTAATATCGCCTTTCTGTCTTTCATTTAATCACCACCTCGCCCACCTCTTCTACCATAAATACAAACTCATCAACTTGCAGCTATTTCTCTTCCACCTTCCTCCTAACTTCATAGCTTCTCAACTTGGTGTCCATGCCCCGTAATGCTTAACGTTTGAATAATAAATATTAATATTATTAATAAACGTTTTTTTAATCCACCTTTGGCTGGGGACGAGAGTCCCCAATGAGATCCCTAAACATTCTCGCGACAATACACGAGAGGTCAAGATGTAAAGCAATTGTTCTTCTTGTCTCCTCCTCCCTGGCATTCCCCCTAACTCACACAGGTCATGTACGTGACAGCCACCAGTCCCTACATCTTCATGTTTATCCTCCTTATCCGTGGAGTAACGCTAGAGGGCGCATCTCAAGGTCTCGACTACTACCTGAACCCCAAATGGGAAAGGCTCGCCGATTCTCAGGTGAGTTTCTTCAGCAGTCGCTAATAACTTGCGTAATGAAGAAAAACGAGAAAGGCAGAGAGAGAAAGAGAGAGAGAGAGAGAGAGAGAGAGAGAGAGAGAGAGAGAGAGAGAGAGAGAGAGAGAGAGAGAGAGAGAGAGAAAAGATAAAGAGAAAACATAAACTTCAAGAAATGTAAAATATCGCTCACACGATAGTTTAGTTATACTCGTGTGGCAAAGTCAACTAAAGGAATAGAGACACTCATCCATGCAGTGAAAGAACATAGTAAAAAACAAAGGACTGGTGCTTAATGTAAAGAAAACAAAAATAATAGATATAGACAGGTGCGATCAAGAGACAGAGAAAGACATAGGAGAGGAAGTGGAAAGAGTCAACAGTTTTGAATATTTAGAGTCCCGAATAGATACCAATATAAAAACAACTCCAGAGTTAAAACGACGACTCGCAGTGACAAACATCAAATTGAAAAAGATGGAAAAGATCTTAAGAAACATTGTCACTCCAACAGCAACATATGAGTACGAAGCATGTACACTGAACAGGGGGGATAGTAGAAGAATAACAGCCTTTTAAATGAGTTGTTACCAAAAAATATTGAGAATATCCCGGATCGTAAAAGTAAAGAATGAAAAAGTCCTTAAAATAATATAAACGTCCAACCCCAATGGCTGCTTAACAACATAAAGAAGCGGAAACTCAAATATGTTAGGCACATTAATAGACATGAAACAAGGGGAAAACGAATGTTAGAAGCAAAAATAGAGCGCGGGAAAGGGAGACCAACGTGCAGATGGGAACAAGATGTAACACACTTGCTGGACATGACAGTAACAGAGGCTGGAAGGTTGGCTGCAAACCGTGAGGAATTTCGTGTGAAGATTCAGGAAGCGACGTCCTGTCAGGATACGCCTTGAATGATGATGACTTTAAGTTGTATTATAACACCCCTTCCGCGGCCCTTTTTCCCCATCGCCTTCTATGTTAAACACAAGTGATCAATAAATCCCCATAAATGACGTGGTAACATCACATGTTCCTTATTTGCATAGTTGTTGACATCTTGCATTGACAAGTGAAAGTCGAATGAAAGAGTACTGTCTCTAAATTAGATCGAAAATCTATGTAGATCTAGATCTGCAATCTATACCTCTATATCTATATCTATATCTATATAATGTGCTCTAGATATATATATCTAGCTCTAGATCTACATCTTGAGGGATTTAATCATAATCAATGTTACTGTTATTTTGATCAGATTGATTTTATTTATCTGAATCCACTAGCTCTATATGAATGAAGATCTAAACACTGGCGTATTGATACTTATATCTATTTGTTTACCGTTTGGATTGTTGTTACGCATTAAAAAAAGTAAGATCTGGATATGTCTTCCAATTTCTTTATATACATGTTCTTTTTTGTTTAAGATCAAACTCATAAGTAGGTTAAAAACTGTTTTGGGGTGTTATTGACAGTTATATATACAGTTATTGATTCTTACTGGATCATTTGCACTCCCCGTAAACTCGATCAATCTAACCATAGTAACTAGTCGTGCAAATAACCCAATAAGAGTCAAATCATTGGGATAAGTCAGACGATATTCTTTTAAATTCCGTCGCAAAGAAATGAAAACTTTGAGACATGGAAATCATCAACTCATACGATTTTCGATTAGAATTCACAACAAAGAGAATGAAACTTTAATATAATTGCCAATCGATGTTGTTTATTCACCTGCGGGGCAACATCATGATTGTGTGAATTTTGGTGAGTAATATTCGAATCGGCTTTCACCATCATAGAACATTTTAATGGGATGATGGCAAAAGGAAATAACGGGGAGAAAGGGCTAGCAATGATCGTTTAATAGTTTTTTTCAACATGATCCCTAGCCATTAAGAATGATAGTGTCAATAATGGATTACGCATGCGAAATTTGATATTGAGCATATCTTTGTGTGCAAAAAGAAAAAGAACAGTAAAGGCATGATGCACCTTAGACGGTCCATTCGCTGTCTTTGGATATTGTTCAAATTATAATTATCAAGAAAAATCATTAGCCTACCTACACTCAAATCGCATTATACTGTTGGATCATTCGTAACGGCGCTATAAAAGGGATTTGCGTTACATGTATATCCCTTAGCCAGTACTGTAACAAGGAGATAATCCATATCGCTATAACGTACATGTAGATCTACACGAATCGGGGGAAATGTAAGTCTAATAATACAATGGGAGGCCCACTGAATGTGAAAATGCTACAGTAGTAGTAGTAGTAGTAGTAGTAGTAGTAGTAGTAGTAGTAGTAGTAGTAGTAGTAGTAGTAGTAGTAGTAGTAGTAGTAGTAGTAGTAGTAGTAGTAATAGAAGTAGTAGTAGTAGTAGTAATAAAAGTAGTAATAAAGTAGTAATAATACAAGTAGTAAAAGTAATACATGTAGTAGTGGTAGTAGAAGTAGTAGTAGTAGTAGTAGTAGTAGTAGTAGTAGTAGTAGTAGTAGTAGTAGTAGTAGTAGTAGTATTAGTAGTAGTAGTAGTAGTAGTAGTAGTAGTAGTAGTAGTAGTAGTAGTAGTAGTAGTAGTAGTAGTAGTAGTACAGTAGTAGTAGTAGTAGTAGTAGTAGTAGTAGTAGTAATACAGTAGTAGTAGTAGTAGTAGTAGTAGTAGTAGTAGTAGTAGTAGTAGTAGTAGTGGTGGTAGTAGTAGTAGTACAGTAGTAGTAGTAGTAGTAGTAGTAGTAGTAGTAGTAGTAGTAGTAGTAGTAGTAGTAGTAGTAGTAGTAGTAGTAGTAGTAATAGTAAATACATAAGCCCATGATTACTAAAGTGAGAGAGAAGTGGTGAATTGTGCATGGGGTTGAAATAATTACATACAGGGCACTAATGCTTTTGTGTGAATTTGACTCCGTCATTTTTTAGTTTGACCAAGCCAAACCAGACGCTACGTCTGTTAGCTTGCATCACTTCAGTGTAGCGGGTCGTGATGCATGTAGGCCTAGGCGGTATAATTAATTGTATTTTACAATTTATAGTTATTCAGGAATTTTTACACTAAATTATTAGTGGATGACAGTAAAATGAGTTATTTCATTGTTTTTGTATACCGTCCTCCATTTCTTTGATAATTATTAGGCCAAAAGCGCTGGGGGAGGGGGGGGGGGGGAGGGGAGGTCGATGGCAAATGTTGGTCATGTCGGGAAAAGACGTCCGTCACCATTGTACGTCACACAATGGCATCTACAAACATATCTGGTTTTTCCAATTTTATCGAATTTCTTCTGAGGATTAAGTATGTGTAATTTGTTAACGAACACGGTTTTCCCCCAGGGGAAAATCGAATCGAAACCATCAGCATTGTCTGGATGTGTAAGAATGAGGAATGCCGTTTTATTGATTTTATCTAGCTTCTATTCTAAGTGCACCTCATTTGAAATAAATGAATTGGAATTTGTCAAAGAACAATTACAGGAATCGGACAAAATTTACCAAGAATAAACATGCCTCATCAAGCTGATTGACCGACCCACTGACCTAGTTCAGCTGAAATCAAACCGTCTTCCACGTTAGTTAATGATTGACAAGACTTCATTTGGACGACAATTTTCCTATGACCGCGCAACGATGATTGGTGGAGCTGATCGATTTGATTTGATTTGATTTTACCCACATCCACAACTGAGGTGATCTTGGGGGGGGGGGTTTGGTAGGATTTATTTTTTTTGCCTGGACTGCCCTGTAAACACCCAAGGGATCTTTAATGTGAGCACATTGTTGCGATCTTACTCGAAAAGAATTTGAGAAAAGTGTTCAACCTTTGGCGGAGCTTGAACCCACCATCACCTTTGGGTTGAGAGGCCGACACCTTACCTCTAGACCTACCGAATCCCCGATGGGTGGATCAAAACACCAGTGTGGCTGCTTTTGTGTTTTACAAACAACGGAAGAAATATTTACATAATGGACGAAAATGCTGCTCTGTCCACAATAAGCAACGCATTATCATATTTCAGAAAACTAAAGGTACAAAAATGACATAATCACGAAAATGAAATCTTCATACCTTCATTTATTGACTGTAACAGAATGAGAGTTAAAGAATAAGTTGAAAAGGATTCACAATAACAAAACAAAACGATAAGTCGTAGAAAGGAGTTTGAGTCACATAAAAATAACATGGGTTACTTATTGTGAACAATACATTAAAAAGAAAGAGGAAAAGACAGACATACAGACAGACAGAGACATAGAGAATCTGACAGAAACAAGCGCTCAGACAGACAGACACACACACACACACACACACACACACAGATACGTATACATGTATTGCATTATCTGATAGAAGATGCAATGATAACACCACTGTCTTAGCTCCAGGACTGATTTGTTCAAGAGATGCTGACGGTATATTTATTATTTCGAGTAAAGCATATCGAATAAAATGCATAGTACATTAGTTATAAATTGAAAAGTGTTGTTGTTCGGGAAAGGTTTGCTTTTGTTTTTGTGGGGATGGAAGGGAAGGGATCTGTTGTAGTTTTTTTTTAGGGCGAGGGGGGGGGGGGGTGTATTTCCTACTCAAGTCTGTAACACCAGACCATTTCAGGTTCGTGATGAAAAGACCTGCCGATTCCATGAATTATTGCAAGAATGTCGATACGCAGTTTACAAGTTATCTCTGCCTCGGGGGAGGGGGCAGTCTTTGTTTCTTATTCCTCTGTTCTTTTTTTTTCTCTTTTTTTTTTTTGCTTCGGGACATCTCCAATTTGGCAGAAATAAATAATTATGTTGCATAAAGTAAAAACCTCCATTTTAACAGTAAATAAGTCACAGGCTAAAGTGAAAAAAATAATTGTTGTAAATATTATTCACGAAGATAAACTTATAACATGCAGTGTAACTCAAGTGTTCTAGTCTATTGATCAGAAAGCCATTTTGCAGTGCTCGTGCATCGAATGTACGTGAAGATCTAATTTGTAATTTCAAGAATCAACCATAATATGTTATGAAAAGCACGCAAAAACGACGAACTGGTGCATGATGGATAAAATAAAGTCATGCAGAATGTCAAGCCTTCTTTCTCTTCCTTTTCCTGGGGTTTTCTTAGCGATAATCACATTTCCTGGGTGAGGTCAACATATCTCTCTCTCTCTCTCTCTCTCTCTCTCTCTCTCTCTCTCTCTCTCTCTCTCTCTCTCTCTCTCTCTCTCTCTCTCTCTCTCTCTCTCTCTCTCTCTCTCTCTCTCTCTCTCTCTCTCTCTCTCTCTCTCTCCCCTCCCTCTCTCTCTCTCCTCCCTCCTCCATCCCTCTCTCTCTCTTCTCTCTCTCTCTCTCTCTCTCTCTCTCTCTCTCTCTCTCTCTCTCTCTCTCTCTCTCTCTCTCTCTCTCTCTCTCTCTCTCTCTCTCTCTCTCTCTCTCTCTCTCTCTCTCTCTCTCTCTCTCTCTCTCTCTTGTATTGGGGTACTTTCAGGGTCGTCGTTATGTTGGTTTCAGGGTCGTCGTTATGTTGGTTTCAGGGTCGTTGCGCGGCACTCCATTCCATGCTAACAAAGCTATATAATAACATACATTATTTATGTTCTTGCAGGTTTGGGTAGATGCTGGGACTCAGGTCTTCTTCTCCTACTCTATCTCATTGGGAACATTGACTGCCTTGGGCAGCTACAACAAGTTCCACCACAATTGTTTTAAGTAAGTGAGAACAGCACCGGAGAGCGGCTTTTTGTTACCCCCCCTCTTTCTTGCTTTGTTCATATGCCTGGGCGCTAGTTGTTGGTTTGTTTCTTTATTTTTCTTTAAATTTTGAGAGGGGATTTATTTGTCGTTACTCTTTTACCAGTTGTCCTTTTCTTGTAGGAGGTTTGATTTTTGTTGGGGGGGGGGGGGGCGGGGAGTTGGGCGGTTGGCAGGTGCTAAGTCTTTCACTTGTTTTTCAACTTGTTGTTTCCATTTACTTCACCCTGAGATCACTGCATGTGATAGGTGATGTAAATTGCAATGAAACAGCAAATCTTGTATGGGGGGGGGGGGGGAAGAGAGAGAAGGAAGGGGGAAAGGGTTTTTTGTTTTCGTTTGTTTGTTTTGTTTTATTTGGGGGGGGGGGTTGGAGGTTTGTTTATTTTGGTATGGTGATGTCTGTTTTGATATGTTTTGGTTTGATTTTTTTCTGTTTATTTATTTTCAATGTGATTGCACCAGCTGAACTTTTTTGCTTTGGAGTTTTTTGTCTTGGTTGTTTCTTCTTCTTTTTTCTTGGTTTTTGTTTAGAATTATTTTATAAGGTTTGTTGGTATTGTTGAAAGATAGTAGACTCAAGATGAGACATGAGAAAGATTTCAGCTACAAAAAGGCGATCAATAAAATCTTCATAGTTCTGATCATCCCATGAGGGAGATACAGGTAGAAAAAAACTAAAGTTTTAAATATCAAAACACTCTCCCATCGAACAGAATATGAAAAGTAGGGCGTATCTTATATTTAAGATTTGTCTTATCAGCAGAGTTGATTTATTTTGAATTAACAAAACTGTTAGGATCCATATTGCCTTCAAATTTCCCTCTCGGATGTAAATTGAATTTAAAGACATTATCTCTTGCTAATAAATTAAGAAATGCATCTATTTTTTACCTTTTTCTCATTTCTAAATACTGTCTGGGAATTAAATAGTTTCATGATATTAATGAAATACTTGTTACCATTATTGTTCTTATTCTTATTCATTTTGCCGTTAATTTTTTCCAGGGACAGCATTATCTTTGCCATAGTCAATACTTTGACTAGTATCTTGGCAGGATTTGTCATTTTTGCTGTTCTTGGTTTCATGGCCTTCAGACAGGGTGTGAGCGTGGACAAAGTGGCTGAATCTGGTAAGTTTTCTCTCTTATTTTCCTTCATGCTAATCTTTCTTTTTTTCTCAGATTTTAGTGCGATTATGGTCCCTGTGTTTTTTTATTCTTTCATGTTTTTGTTTTATCCCTAAGGATTGTTGTTGTTCTTTTTTTTTAGTTTGGGGTTGTTGGGAGGGAGGGGGGGGTTGTTTTTGTTTTATTTTTAGAAATATTCTGGATGACTTAGTAGTCTCCTCAAGGAAATAATATCCTGGGGGTTTTTTTGTTTTGTTTTTTTTTGGGGGGGGTTTCCATATTTGTGCCGCACATTAGCCCATAGCTATTTGTTTCAACTCTACCTTTAAACGTCCTGCCATGCCATGAGCGACTGTTTTTCAGAAATTTTCTTTCATCATTTGAGATTACTAATGTTTATTCTGTCATCATTTGGGATTATTAGGGATTATTCTTTCATCATTTGGGATTATTAAGGATTATTCTTTCATCATTTGGGATTATTAAGGATTATTGGCTTGATTTAGTTGGGGAGTTCTGCTGGACATAAATGGAACAACAACTTGTTTTTAGGTAAATCATGACGATGTGCAGAGTTTGTAATAAGTAAGAGAACTACATTGTATAAATTGATTTGATACGGTCTGGATCATTTGTACAAAGTGAATCACATTATTACTACCAGTAACGATAAGATAATGTGTACAAAGGTCATTTTAAAGGTAAGTTAGATTCTGTGTGGCTTTTATTCTGATTAAAGTTCTTTGTCACTGTGCAATACATTAAAGTATAGATAGATAGATAGATGGATGGATAGACAGACAGACAGACAGGTACATAGATAGATAGATAGATAGATAGATAGATACATAGATAATTATATTGATTCATTGATTGATTGATTGATTGAATGTTAGATAAAAAGATCACCTGGGAGACAAATTACTAGACAGATAGGTAGGTAAATAAATATTCAATGCTTAATCTAACCATCACCAAACATAATTTGATGCAAAATGGCAACGATGATGTTTGGGTCTTATGCTGAGAGAAAGAATTTATTGTCGTTTCAGGACCTGGTCTGGCTTTCATAGCCTATCCAGAAGCTGTGGCCCAGATGCCCATTGCACCCCTATGGTCAATTTTGTTCTTTATTATGATTATCCTTCTTGGACTGGACAGCCAGGTCAGTATGACATTTAACATGTTGGTGCCACCATTATCATTGAATATTTTATGTACTTCGGTCAAGTCTACACTTGGGCTTAATGTTTACTTCAATTTGATGTACAATTAACAAATTAAAGAATAATCCTTAAATTTAATTTAGTGTTTTAAACTTTCAGATTCTCTTTCTTAATGTTTGGCATTATTTTTATAAAGTGTTTGTCTTTAGAACACACTTCTTACAGACCAGGAAAATTGTACAGTGTTGAGCTGTAAAAAAATTTTTGTGTATATGCATGAGGCTCATTGAGCTGGACTTTGTCCCAGTTTCCGCAGTTTCCAGCAAAGGGGGCAAAATATGATAACTGCCTTGGAAAGGGGTTGATCTGTCACAAGCTGTATTCCCATATATAGCTGGTACCCATTCACATCTGGGTGTACTGAGGAAAAATGTTCTTATAACATTTATCAAAGATACAACGTTGAGCCTAGCAAAACTAGGATTTAAATCCACAGCCTCACTTTCTCAAACTTGACCGTGTCAAACTATACCACTGATCCTACACATGTTCATACCTTTCATTTTATTCATCTCATTTTGACATCCTTTTATGCTTTAAAAACAAAATCTTATAACGCAAGAAATATTGTTTTTTTTTCATAATCTAATTTAGTTACCCATTTCAGTTTTAAAATGTTTACAAATAGCAAGTAGTAGTACACATACTTGGACTTTACTCATAAGAACTTCAATCTTTATTACAGTTTGTTGGTGTTGAAGGTTTCATCACTGCATGTGTGGACTTGTACCCAGATTTTCTAAGACGTGGTTACAGAAAAGAGATATTTACTGCATTCATATGTTGTTTATGCTTCTTTGTGGGTCTATCTATGGTGACCGAGGTCAGTAAATTATTGTTATATTGCATACACGAAACGCGTAAATAAAACTGTTAAATGATGCTGTCTGATCTATCTGTTTACGTGTATGATATATTAATAAAGGGGCAAGACTTGTTTTTAGCTCTGAGAGAGAGAGCCTTGAATATTTCCATCAATTCCTGTGTCAAGGAGTCTCCATTCATGTATGGATTGTGGAGTGCGCTAAATACGGAAAGAAGTTTGTTCAAGATATAGACTTATTATTCTTCGCTTGTTATGTTACAATGTCAAATATTTCATAAACGTTGTCTATTCACAGGGAGGAATGTACGTCTTTCAGCTGTTTGACTACTATTCTTGTAGTCGCATTGTTTTGATTGTGGCTGCTTTTGAATGTGTTGTTGTTGGTTACATTTACGGTAAGTTAAGTTATGTTTGAATTTATATTCATTATTTTATGTTTGGATTCTTTCCTCTCACTTCTGCTCTCTCTCTCTCTCCTCTCTCTCTCTCTCTCTCTCTCTCTCTCTCTCTCTCTCTCTCTTTATATTCATTATTTCATTCTCTCTCTCTCCTCTCTCTCTCTCTCTCTCTCTCTCTCTCTCTCTCTCTCTCTCTCTCTCTCTCTCTCTCTCTCTCTCTCTCTCTCTCTCTCTCTTTCTCTCTCTCTTTCTCTCTCTCTCTCTCTCTCTCTCTCTCTCTCTCTCTCTCTCTCTCTCTCTCTCTCTCTCTCTCTCTCTCTCTCTCTCTCTCTCTCTCTCTCTCTCTCTCTCTCTCTCTCTCTCTCTCTCTCTCTCTCTCTCTCTCTCTCTCTCTCTCTCTCTCTCTCTCTCTCTCTCTCTTTTCTCTCTCTCTCTCTCTCTCTTGAAATATATGATATATAATGTATATATACGTTTTATATATATATATGTATATATACATATTTATACAGTAGTAGCAATCTAAGAACAGCACAGCACAGTCCAGCATGTTATTTACAGGGAACAGAATTTCTCTACATATTGAGGAAACTTTCATTGATTTGTTGTGTTTTTGTAAAGTAGAATTTGTTGGCCATTGGCTAACCTAAAGTTATGTCCCTTTCCAGCATGGGCTGTCTACCAGCTTCATTTTCAATCTCACAAAGGCTGTGTATTTAGATCACTGCTTTTTTATGTATATGTATATTAAACATAATATTAGAAAGTATCAGAAAGCAAACAATTGTAGGAAAAGAAAGTTTTCTATCAGCAAACATTTATAACTAAAAGATTGGGTTTAATAAAACAGGTAGCAAAAACTAACATCTGATTTTTAATCATTGTTCGTAGTTTAAAATCTACTTAAGTCAGAAGTGTAGCGATGTAAGTGTGAGATGCACTTGTGTGACATTTTTCTATTGTTGTTCCAAAGTAGAGAAAATATCTTTCATATATTTGAACACTATTAAACACAGAACATTAACGTAATTTGATAAATGCGTTCTCTTATCCAGGTGTCAATAGGTTTTGTGATAATCTGATGACAATGCTGGGTTTCATGCCATCCAAGTCAGTGAGTGTCCTACTGTTTGTTATCAAGTCGTTTTGGACTGTATTGACACCTCTCTACACCATGGTCAGTAGTCTTGAATGTTACTTCTTATGGTCATTGCAGTTTTTATTTTTGTGTACTGGGCATTTTATGCTCTTCATTTGTAATGTCTTTCGTTTTAAAGCTTTAAAGTATAAGTACTGTATAACCTCTTGGAATGCAAATTGTAAAAGACAAGACCAATAGAGAATTGATAGAATTATAAGAAATGCCTCACATCAACCAACTTTTCCTTTTCATCAACAAATACTAGAGATTGGTCAATAGTCAAATCAATACATCATGCAATGCATTTGTAGATCTAAATTTTGATAAGATTAAATATAGAATGTTAAGTCTATAGGATATCATGTTCTAAATTTTCACTTGAAGCATTGTGTAAATGATGGTTGCTTGAAAAAAATGAAAAAACAATGTTTTTGGTTCTGTTCCAACTTGAAAATCTAAAGCCTTTGTTTTTGCCATATTTTGTAGTTATGACACAGTTAGATTATCTGTGTGAAGACTTCACATACTTTGTGAAACATAAGAAGATGACAATGAAGGACATCTCTGATTAATTTATGAAAATGTTTAGAATTTGCCACATATAGTCTTAACAATTCAAGTGGTATTAACCAGTGGAAGTGTTCAGCATAGCGATCTCTGAATAATACTTTACTACAGTAGATCCCACTGTGTTGGACACCCTGTTGTAAAGGCACTATTTGGTCATTTATGAATCAAAAGGATTAAGGTACAACAGGGATTTTCCTTTTAAATAAGTTTAAGAATCCAAACCAAGTCACAATAATCACCCAATTTTTCTCACTGATACCAGGTCTCATCTAAAAGCAATAAATAAAAAATATAGACACTAAGTGCAGCTAAGAAATTATCCTGGAATTATTTTTCACTGTACTGATTGGGATGTCAGGTCTCATCTAAAGGCAATAAATAAAAATATAGACACTAAGTGCAGCTAATAAATTATCCTGGAATTATTCACTGGGTTTTTTTTCTCTTTTTTCAGATTATATTTGTTCTTGGCTGTATCAGCTACTCTGAGCTTACCTACAAACGAAAATTTATGACCTACCACTATCCACAATGGGCTATTGGCATAGGTTGGAGTCTGGCTTGTTGTAGCATTGTCTTCATTCCGATCATAATGATAAAAAGATTTATTGACACACCTGGGACTTTCAAAGACGTAAGAGTAATGTACTGTAAGACATGCACGTATGGAATATATGTTTTAATGTAATATGTACGAGTAAATAAAAAGAAATATACCGTCCAGTGTCTGACTCTAACTGTGTAAGTATGTGGAGAGAACTCTTCGAGAAATGAGAAAAAATAACTCTGTGGTTGTATGACATCAACACTGCTAGAAAAGCTGCGTTAAACATGATATATAATTTATTGTATCATCTTCGTCTGCTTCTGTGCCAGGTTTGTTGCAGACATCGACGATCATTTCTCTCTACTCCTCCTTGTTCTCTGTAGCTCTCAAGAAGTCTGTATCACTTTGTTTAACCCTTCTTGTCCAGGCATTCAGATTTTCATATGTGTGTCATTCTCTGTCTACCTCTGCCTCTTTTCCTGTTGACCTGTCCTGTTCGTACAACTCTCTCTATATCATTCTTTCGGTGAATACGTCCTATGAATTTTAGTTCTCTATCGGATAGTGTTCATAAGTGATTGTTTTGTTCTAACTCCTATCTCTGTCTGTCTGTCTGTCTGTCTGTCTGTCTCTTAGACTCCCTCTCTCTCTCACATTCACACATTCTCTCTCCTCTCTCTCTCTCACTCTCTCTCTCTCTCTCTCTCTCTCTCTCTCTCTCTCTCTCTCTCTCTCTCTCTCTCTCTCTCTCTCTCTCTCTCTCTCCCTCCTCTCCCTCCCTCCCTCCCTCTCTCTTCTCTCTCTCTCTCTCTCTCCCTCTCTCTCTCCCTCTTCCCTCTCTCTCTCTCTCTCTCTCTCTCTCTCTCTCTCTCTCTCTCTCTCTCTCTCTCTCTCTCTCTCTCTCTCTCTCTCTCTCTCTCTCTCTCTCTCTCTCTCTCTCTCTCTCATCTATACTATCATCTATGACTCTCTTTGTCTCTATCTAGCTTTTCTGGCTGTGTAAGCTTACTTATTTAATGTTCAGTGTATATTTTTGATCCTCATCATTTCTTTCAGCGCCTTACCTACCTTATGACACCTCATCTTAGAGCTCACCAAGTGCGCAGCCAGGAGGACCTAGCCAAGATTGTTATCCTTGAAGAGGGAACCTACAGTTCTCCAGTCCCAGACAATGGAGAAAAAGGAGGTTTCCTGCCACCAGGTTTTGAGTACCCGGCTGCTCCCATGATGCCATATGAGACCAATAAAGACACCGAAGCTGGACTCATGGCCAGTAATGATGACGGACACGACCCTGCTGAAGAGAAGACAACGATGAGCAGATTGTTGACACAAACATCTGATTAAAATTGTGAGGTATAAAAGAGGAAAGTTTTTTTCTTGTATTCTTTAACAAACCTTCCAAATTATGTGTAGTCGGAAAAGAATCGATTTTTTTCACATTGATCATTCATTTCCCCAAAACAAAATTCCATTTATCATTTGCCCATTACATCAATCAAATATGTTTTTAAATAACGATCTCTATTCATCAGAAATCATGCTTGTTTGAGAAGAAAAACATTTGTGCAATTTGAATATTTGTTAACTTGTAAAGAACTGTTAATAATTTAGTTGTGACTTATAATTAAACTAGCAAAGCAAAAGTGTTCAAAGGTTATATGCGCAAAACGAACATGTAGGCGTATCATATCTTACTTGTTCGTGAGAGCAAATCACCTTGATTTGAGGGATAAATCCTGCAAGTGAATATGTAGTGCACATCCCATAAAGGTTAACTTCATTGTTAATATTATTATTTACTTGTATAATGTTTAAGAGGTACAAATTAAATGTTCCAAATCATTCTGATGGTAATACCGGTAATTATTGTTTTAATGTTCATTACGCCAGTAAGAGATATATAAAACAAAAAAATGAATGAGGAGGAAAAAGAATATTCTTGCATTGTTCTTTTGTTTAGCGCCACAACATTCATGGCTTCAATTGAGCGTCTTAACAAATGAGGAACATTAAATGTTTGTTGGGGTTTTTTCACATCGTTATTAGAGAAATTGAAATCTTTACAATTTCTATAATATGAACATCAACATTAAATTCATTGAAAAGAATTCTCATACAAAATATTGAAGAAGGAGAAAAAGGAATTAGTTGTTATAATGGGTAACAAAACAAAAGTTTCCTCTCTGGTGTTAAAAAAATCAGAGTTTTTTTTTCACGTTTATCACTCTCTCAGTTGCAGTTTTGATGCAGAAGTCCAAGAGGAAAACTTCGCCAATGTACTTCTGAGGTTTTGATACTTATAATAGTCATCTATTTTATTTTATGATGATAACTCTGAGGTAGCTTACATTTCTGCCACTTGTTTAGAAACTTCTAAAAAAATTGCCAAACAGAATAGACACTGATTCACACAAATCTAAACAAAACTTGGTCTTCAGTCAATGAAAGACAAAAAAGATACAATTAAAGAAAATAAGGAAGGAAATCTAAAACAAAATTGTTGCCTCAATAGCTTTAAAAAGGATAAAGTATATATGTCTGTTTTTAATAAACGTCATAGTGCATGGAAATTTTTTTTATAAATTATAGGAATTGGGTTTTTTCTTTTTTTTTTTGCAGGATTTTTTTTGTTTTCCATGTTATTAAATGTGTTTTATCTCATAGCTACAAAGTCTAACAATCAAAAACAAGAATCAAACAAAACTGGAGATCTCAAACCCTTTTCATCTTCTTACCAATCATTCAGTCAAAGCATAGCGAAAATCAGTAACTAGCAACATGAATACTGCCTGAGAATTCATAATGAAATAATTAAACATTACTTAAGATAAACATTTTCATTTGATCCAAAGGTATTTATGTTGAGCAGTCTCTGCACTAAATGTACACTTCTAATGAATTGTAAGTATGTCAATTAGTCATGCACAAGTCTCCTACTGCCTTTTTATACAAAAAACATGTTCTCTTGTGTGGTTTATCTTTGTTTTGACATATTGCATTACCTTTATATTTTCATCACCATTAGTTGCCAAATTGACCTATAAAGCTTTTTTTTTTTCCACTGAATTACTCAAAAGGTTCATAGTGTTTATGAAATTTGATAGACTATAGATATATCTTACCATTGTTTTGGTTTAGAATACAATCACTATTTGAAGTCACTAATTGGAAGATTTCAGTATTGCTTTGATACAGTGTACTTTTAATGTGTTCACACATTATTTTTGTTATTAAGCTCTCTCCTTCCTTTTTCTTTATCACCCTTTTCTTTTTTTGCTTTTATTACATGTTGCTCTTAAATTGACATAAGATATGTTAACATATTTCAATTATATAGAAAACTATTACCCTCTGAAAGTTGTGATTAAGCTTTGGTCTATCTATCTTTTGTATTGAAATATCAGTCAGATCTTTACAAGATCACAATGTTCACAATAGCTCATTTTTATGTTGTTGGTTCAGTTCTTCTGTAATCTCATCCTTTTTTTCTTTTGTTTCTGATGTTAAAAACTAGCTTCTTAAGTCAACTTAATTTATTTTATTTTTTTTAATATCATCCTTTGAATTTGTTTGATTGTTTAACTGCAGAATGTGCCTATTGTAAGTTTCTTCTACATTACATTAGTTGCATTGATTTTGATTTTTCTTTTTTATTGTACTTTTGTTTTCTTGTAACAAACTGTATTTTGAAATAAAATTTTGTTGCTTGTGAATATTTTTCTATGACATTGTTGTTTTCATGTCATTGATATATTATATGCATTTGATGAAAGTTTGAAAATATTATAATCATGTAGTGTTTTATTGATATTTTGATTTTGCTTTGCCTCCATTATGGTATTGAAATAAGGATCTCTTCCATTTAATGGCATGTTTGGTTAAAAACACAATTTTCCCCAGGAATCTTCCTAACTCGGCTTGTTTTAAAGCTGCCTTTTGAAAAATTTACTTGAACGACATTATTCTGTCAGTGTTTCCTTTGTAGTGAAAATGTCACTCTTGGCAGTGCTTACTTTTTAAAACATCCTTTTGCTTTCCATAATTCCAAGTTTGGTTGGGTTTTTGTTGTTTTGGGGTTTTTTGCGAGGGGGGGGGGGGGGGGAATTTATTCTCAAAATGAACATTGTATTTCAACTGTTTTTATATTTGTATAATTAACATTGCCAGAACGTAAATTTTCTTTTGTTTTGAATAGATTTTATAAAATTGAGAGAGATCTGAAAAGATGTTTAGATATTACATACAGCTGTTTTAAATAAAGCTTTTTGTCAGTTTTCCAGTTTCATTGCATAAATTTGCTCAAAAGGAAGAGTACAATTCAAACTCCAAAAATGACAAGCTGATGTAATTGTAAAATTAAATGAGATTATTTCTTTTTTTTATCTTTTATTCCTAAAGAATAGCTCCTTCATTTCTTGTATGTCATTACAATCTTTAAGTTACAAATTCTGCCTGCTATTGGTTACAATAGTTTCCTTATCACATTGCTATACACCCAATATTCCCTTAATGTGATAGACATTTAATCCATTAAAGAAATAGGCATGGAAATGAAAATGCCTAAGATTCTTGGATTATGTTCTATATAAATGTTCTTTTGTGAAGGCAAATAAAATATTATTATAACTTCTTTTAGTTTCATCAATGAATGAACAACCTTGCAGTGTACCTCATTAATATATTATGATATGTAGACATGATGTCTTTCAAAGAAGAAGAATGTGTATAGAAGAAGAGAACGGATGTTTCCGGATCAGCATACGCCATTACTTTTCACTGTAATTTCATAAGAAACAAAGTTTAAATTTTAAGACTTTTTGATTACTGTAAAAAAACAGAATTGTTTAGGAAATGCACTTATTGCATTCATGTGGGACAGAATTTGTAAGGATGGCCTAATGTAGAATATAAAAGGAATCAAGCAATTATGAATTGAAGGGTGGAGTTGGGAGGTAAGAAGACGATATTTTGTATATCAGTACAATTACATCACTAGCTTAAAAACATGAATTCAATTAATTACATAAAAGTTAAATTGAGTCTACAAGTTTGTTGAAAGAATGATTTCTCTGTGGGTCATTTTATTTAGAGGGGGGGGGGGGTGATAATTTATTTTTTTTTGTGGGGGACTTTTGTTATCTGTTTTCTTTTCATTTGTTTTCTTTGGGAAAATGGTGGGGGTGGGGGGGTATTATAATTCAAATTTGATTAGTCATTTGAATGATACAGACATAATTTGAGAAGATGATAATTATATTATGCATGGAAGTTTATTCGTGTTAAGTTTAAATAATTTTTTTTAAGTTGAGGAATGTTATTGAAATTTGTCACTATAGATATAAAATTTTAATCTAAAAATGACGACTTTGTTTGAATAATGATTTGATAACTGATTGCCATGTGACTGTCAACTCCTTGGCAATGGGTGTGTAAATATCACTGTTTGTGTCATTGTGTTGCTTGTGTTGATGTAAAGAACGTAATTTTGTTTTATGTTTTGTTTTATTTGTTTTTAACAATAGAAAAATGCATATGTATATGTATATGTTGAAGGTTCATGTTGTGAATTTTACAGCATTTGCTTTTTAAATGAAATCATAATTGAATTCATAAACGAGAAAATTTTAATTTTAGTAATGTATTTAAATTAAAAATTTAAATGTCTTTTTAACTTAATTCCATGGCAAGTTGATATTTGTTTGAAACAGAAAGCAAAAGTATGTTGTGAATTTCAGGTAAAATCTCACTTACTCAGCCGATTTAAGTACAACGAAATGTTATCCTTGTCCATTTGTATTTATTTCTTTGGCCTGGAAGTAATTATGAAAATTGTTTAAAGAAATCAAATAAAAACAACAGTGAAATCCAGCTGTCTTCTTTAGAAACTAACTATTATGGATACCATTCATTACATGACAATATCTAAAGGGCCTTGATCACACCAGTTTTTTTCTATTGATATACAAAAAATATGCCTCATTAACACATATCTTTCTCATGCAGTGAAACTTTTCATTTTGATTGAGAGATGAGATGATATGGCCAAAAAAAAACATCTCCCTCACCATAAGAAAGGAAACAAAATTTTGTATAGTCTCTGTCCTCCTTACTATATTTAGCAACGTTTCCGTGAATTTCTGAGAAAAGAATGACACGGCAGTTTGTTGCTATTATGAGGTACTATAATGTTTAAAGACCAGTTGAACTTTTCGTCTTAATTCTGACGGTTTTGGAATTGTGTTGGGGTTTTTTCGTCTTTACATTGATCCAATACAATATACTTCTGATTCTATGTTTGTATCATGTTATGCCCTTTTAGTCTAACTCTGTTTGGCCTCCATATTTTAACAGAAATTTTATGATGAAAAAATAGATTTGAACTTAACTCAGAAAAAGTTAAGGGTCTTTATGGACATGCTAAATTGAATTAAGGACCCTTCTAAGTCTAAGTCCTGAATGAAAAACAAATCTGTCTAGGATGTGGAATTTCTGTGGTGTACACCTTGCTCTGCTGGTTTGTATTTTGCTGGAGGACATTTTTCATGACTACCTCTTGAGGTTAATAACAATGCTGTTAGTTAACAATATCTGTTTTATCTTCCTTGTTGGAACATTGAGCACTTTCATATTTTAACAAGTTTTAAGATTTTTATAGTTTCAAATTTGCATTCATGTAAATAGTTTTCATGTTGTTTTTGTAGTTGTTGGACCTGTTTCACCTGATTTAGAATGTTTGTTTTTTCTTTTCTTGTTACACATAGTTGACCTTTTGCTTCATCACCGTATGAAGTAGGAGTTATGATGATTCTTTTTTACCCAGTATTCACTGTAAAATAAAAAATTGAATAAACACATACCTGGTGGTGTTTCTTTTAACACATCATAGTATGTGCTGTAGTGTCCCATGAGTGTTATGGCTTTCTTTTTTTTTCTTCTCATTTACAAAATGAAATAGGAAGCTGTATCTGACATAGTAAATGAAAATGGAACACTTTTTGTATCTGCACATAAGTTCACATTTAATTTGTTTAAACAAAACGTTTAAAAGAGAAAATCCAGGTTTGAAAGTTGTTTCCTCTGAAGAAGGTGCAGTAGAATCTGCCTAATCGGGAAATCTCGGTGGATCGTAAAGGTTTCCCAATACCCGGGGACATACATAACCAAAGACGAAAAATAACCAACAGAGCAAATACCTAGGAGTTACAATAGACAATGAATTGCAATGGAAAGAACAACATAGAGCACTATGCAGAAAAGCAAATTGACAATTATGGCTTTCCTTAGAAGAAACTTTACAAACTGTTCTAAAAATTTAAAAGAAAAGTGCTTCAAGGCTTTAGTAAAACCAGACTTAGATTATTGCAGTTGTATCTGGACCCACGCAAACAGACCTATATACAAGAAATTGAGAAAGTACAAAAGAATGCAGCCCGCTTCGTAACTAACAATTATACATACACTAAAGGACATACCAAAATCAACATGAATCAATTGCAATGGATGTCATTACAAGAACATAGAGCCAAAAATAAAATTAATATTTTCTTTAAAGCTATAAATGGTCAATTTTTTATTCCATTAGATCAGCTTAAATTTAATACAAAAACAACCATATCAAGTTATGAAACATGCATGGTTCCATCTCCAAACATTGATTGCCACCTGCATTCATGTTACCATACTACAGTAAGGCTGTGGAATAAACTGTCAACAGTAGCACTGAAGAATTTAAACAACAGAATTAAACACATTCGTTTTAAAATCAAAATTGGATAAACGTGTTTGGGTTAAATTAAAATACGTGCGCTGACAGTAATACTCAAAAACTGTGTTGGTCAGCTATTATGAAGAAGAAGAAGAAAATGAGGAGGGGGAATATGAAACAGTAATGAAAGATCTAATAGATAGAACACGGAACAGAACAGATAAATTTTCAGATAGCCCATCCATCATCAGCAACGATGATACAGAAACAATAACTACTAAACAATACTGGCAGCATCAGTTTGTATTAAATACAGTAGTTGTTGTTTCTTAGTACTATATCTTCTTCAACTTCTTGTTGCTGATGAAGGCGGGGCCAACCGAAAAACTTTGTGTTCTGTCCTGTTTCTCCATGTACTATTAATACTAAGGCCTTTCATTACTATTTCATATCCTCTTCATTAGTTATCGGCTTTGATTTGATTTGATTTACCCACATCCACAACTAAGGTGATCTCGGGGTTTTTGTAGGATTTTTTTATTTTGCCCGAACTGCTCTGTAAACAGCCAAGGGATCTTTAACGTGCACAGAGTGTTGTGATCTGTACACGGGACCTCCTTTTTATCGTCCGTCTCCTATGAAACTAGGTGTCCATTCACCTACCTGGCCTGGGCAGGGGGGGTAGAATTTTAGAATTTGCTCGAAAAAAAATCGAGAAAACCTTTCAACCGTTGGTGGGGCTCGAACCCACTACCTTTGGTTGAGAGACCGACACCTTGCTTATGGACTACCGAGTCCCCAGTTACCGGCCTACTACAGTATCATTCCTTTTTATGTGGTTAACTGTGATGTCCATGGCTCCATAGTGGCGTCAGTGGCCGAGTGGTTAGGCTGCTGGACTTGGGACCATGAGGCCCTGGGTTTGAATCCCAACAAGCAAAGCTATATCCGACGTTATGTCCCCCTGGGATTATGCGGAAAACACTTAACACGCATTTCCCACTCAACACAGGTACAAATGGGTGCAAGCATTAGCTTGGGAGTAAAAACCTGCATCAGACTACAGTCATGTCCAGGCGGTGATTACTATCACCTGTTCCGTTTCACACTACAGAAACACGAATAAGATCCGGCTCTATGGGCTGTAATGGCCTTGAAGGAACTTTAGTTTTTTCACTCATGGCTCCATTGGTCATGTCGAAACCACCTTCTCATTTACCCGCTCACCAGCAATTCCTCACAGTTACCACTTAGGATGTGAATAGACAAAAAATGGCTTCCGAACTGGACACAGTTACCACTCAGGATGTGAATAGACAAAAATGGCTTCCGAACTGGACACAGTTACCACTCAGGATGTGAATAGACAAAAATGGCTTCCGAACTGGACACAGTTACCACTTAGGATGTGAATAGACAAAAAATGGCTTCCGAACTGGACACAGTTACCACTCAGGATGTGAATAGACAAAAAATGGCTTCCGAACTGGACACAGTTACCACTTAGATGTGAATAGACAAAAATGGCTTGAACTGGACACAGTTACCACTCAGGATGTGAATAGACAAAAATGGCTTCCGAACTGGACCATGGAGTTGATCTTTGAGGGATCTTGGTCACCTGATAAGAGTAGCCTAAACCAGACAATACTAGTTCACATTGTACGACATGTACTGGAAACTAGAAGGAGCACACAACTAACTACGTGAAAACCATCCACTAAATTTCAGGATGCGGTAGTTCAAAGGCAAGGCGTCGGCATCTCAACCAAAAAGATCGAGCTTTTAATCCCCAGCAGGTTGAAAACTTTTCTCGACCATGTAAGTGGATCGTATGGAGACGGACGATTAAGAAGGAGATCTTTTGTAATAATTGTGTACCCATTTTAAGTTATACCTACTCCAGACTCTACTCTTCACATTGTACGACATCTACTGGAAACTCTCTCTCTCTCTCTCTCTCTCTCTCTCCATCTCTCTAAATTTCAGGGGATGCGGTCTTCAAAGGCAAGGCGTCGGCATTCAACCAAAAGATCGAGCTCTCTTAATCCTCTCAGCAGGTTGAAAAGTTTCTCTCTTCTCTCTCTCTTTATCTCTCTCTCTCTCTCTCTCTCTCCTCCCTCCCTCCCTCCCCGCTGGATCTCTACTTCTGGAGACGGACTCTTAAGAAGGAGATCTCTCTCTGTAATAATTGTCTCCCATTTTTTCTCTCTCTCTCTCTCTCTCTCTTCCTCCCTCCTCCCTTCTCTCTTCTCGCTCTCTCTCGCTCTCTCTCTCTCTCTCTCTCTCTCTCTCTCTTCTCTCTCTCTCTCTCTCTCTCTCTCTCTCTCTCTCTCTCTCTCTCTCTCTTCTTCTCGCCGCCTCGCCTCCCTCCCTCCCTCTCCTCTCTCTCTCTCTCTTCTCTCTCTCTTCTCTCTCTCTCTCTCCTCCCTCCCTCTCTCTCTCTCTCTCTCTCTCTCTCTCTCTCTCTCTCTCTCT
>JAXRKP010000013.1:315815-408315 GCA_037039925.1 Doris montereyensis | reverse complement strand
AACCGTCGGGGCTTGAACCACTACCTTTCGGCTGAGAGGCCGACATCTTACTTTTGGACTACCGAGTCCCCGCTTGTGACAGATCAAAGTCCCACTCTTGGGCTGATCGTCCTGCTCAACGTTAACTGGGTGGTTGGCGGGTGGTGCTGGTAGGTCCTACTTCTTTCCTTTCAGTCTTGGACTTGTCTTCCGTCTTGCTGTTTCATCTTAATTCACCCTGAGGATATTGAGATCCGAGCAGTGGACATGTAAGCACATGTACGGGGAGTAGATGATTCCCGCCCTCTACGAGTCTCCTGCTGCCTTGTAGGCGGGTCTTGGCTGACCAAAGGCTAAGGGAGTCAACCCGACAGAAAATAATAACCTGCTGCCTTGCAGGCTGGTCTTGGCTGACCAAAGACTAAGGGAGTTAATCCTGACAGAAAATAACAACCTGCTGCCTTGCAGTCTGGTCTTGAAGTGACCAACGGTTAAGGGAGTTAACCATGACAGAAAATAACAAGGCCTGGTAGAGGGCCTCAAGGTGGCAGAAAATAACAACCTGCTGCCTTGCAGGCTGGTCTTGGCTGACCAAAGACTAAGGGAGTTAATCCTGACAGAAAATAACAACCTGCTGCCTTGCATGCTAGTTTTGAAGTGACCAACGGTTAAGGGAGTTAACCATGACAGAAAATAACAAGGCCTTTAGAGGGCCTCAAGGTGGCAGAAAATAACAACCTGCTGCCTTGTAGGCTGGTCTTGGCTGACCAAAGACTAAGGGAGTTAATCCTGACAGAACAACCTGCTGCCTTGCAGGCTGGTCTTGAAGTGACCAACGGTTAAGGGAGTTAACCATGACAGAAAATAACAAGGCCTGGTAGAGGGCCTCAAGGTGGCAGAAAATAACAAAGGCCTTGAAGTGACCAACGGTTAAGGGAGTTAACCATGACAGAAAATAACAAGGCCTGGTAGAAGGCCTCAAGGTGGCTAAGAGAAAATAACAACCTGCTGCATTGAAGGCTGGTCTTGGCTGACCAAAGACTAACGGAGTTAATCCTGACAGAAAATAACAACCTGCTGCCTTGCAGGCTGGTCTTGAAGTGACCAAACTAGGCCTGGTAGAGGGCCTCAAGGTGGCAGTCCCACCATCTACCTAGGGTACAGTGGGGTAATCTCCTGCTTATCCAAACTAAACTGATTCAGAGACATAAATGCAATATACCCGGCTTGACCTTTCAACGACGAACATGGAAATGAACGGACTGTGATTTTTGGAACATGGAATGTTAAGGCAATAAATGGAAAAATTAGTTGAAGAAATGGAAAATTTCAAAGTAGACATTTTGGCTATTACAGAAACAAGAAAAAAGGAATAGAAAATGTAGGTCCAAATCATATTTTAATCTTCTCAGGAGTAGATTTTAAAGATAGAGCTAGAGCAGGAGCAGGCCTCCTAGTGCATAAAAGGCATGAAAGGCTACTAGAAAGTTAGAATTTTATAAGCCCACGGCTATTAGAGGTAAATATTAAACCAAAAGGAAGAAAAATTAAATTATTGATAGCTTATGGACCAAACGAAGACGCCACCAAAGAAGAAAAATGTATATTCGAAAACGATTTACAAATAGCTGCAGAGAATCTTAAACACAAGCAACTAATGGTATTAGGAGATTTAAACGCTAGAGTAGGCAACAATATAGAAACATCAGGAGCAGCAAAGATACTAGTATCTTTGACATGAGTAATAGGTAAAGAAGGAGAGATAACAACTTCTTCAAATGGCGAGAGACTAATACATTTTTGCCTAAAGAATAACATGAAAATAACAAAACACCTTTTCCCCCACAGAGATATCCACAAATGAAGACACATGTGAAAGGTCAATGATATACTACATAATAGTTAGCAGCTCCCTTTTTTACAGTACATTGGATGCAAGAGTACACAGAGGAGCTGAAAGATTTAATGATAGCCAAAATGAGATTATTAACTGAAGAAAAAAAACAGAAAAGGAAAGAGAAGAAAGCTACTAAACTCAAAATAGAATAACTAAATACACCAATAGTAAAACATATAATCCAGGATAAAAAGATCTATTATCAGTGAACGGCAGATGGATCTGAAGGAAAGCACAATAAGAGAAGAAAAGTGGCAAATATATAAAGAAACACTCATCCGTTGTACTGAAGAGGTCTGTGGTAGGAAACTAATTAAAGGAGATAGGAAAGGAACAGTATGGTGGAATGAGAATGTCAAGACTAAGATCTAAGAAAAGAAGGATGCCTGGAAGAAATACTTGCAAACAAAAAAAACTAGAGGGTAGGATAGATTACGTGAGTAAAAGAACTATCGCCAAAGAGGAAGTTAGGAAAGCAAAACAGGAACAATGGTAAGAGTTTGGACAAACACTTCAAGAAAGCTATCAAGGAAATCAAAAGCTGTTCTGGGGAGCAATGAAGAGCATGAGAAAGACCAAAACATGCCCAATACGACAAATTAAGTACGCCAAAGGAGAAATAATGAAAGAAGACAGCGAAATCATGGAAACATGGAGAAAATATTATCACCAATTACATAATCCATCCAGAACATATGAAACAAGGAGTAAAGATCAATTAGTAAGAGTAACAAGTAATCCAGAGGAGACAACTGAAGATGTAGATATATCAATGGATGAAATCCAAACAGTTATGAGAAAAGTGAAATTAGGAAAGGCCCCTGGAGCAGATCAAGCTGATCCAGAAATAATTAAAAACCAAGGGAGAGAGGCAGACAAACCATTACATGCAATATGCCAACAAGCATGGAAGTCCAATTAGGTGCCAGACGACTGGAAAAAGGAAACGGTAGTACCAATACATAAGAAAGGATCAACTATGGAATGATCAAATTATAGAGGGATATTACTACTTAGCGTTCCAGGAAAAGTGTATGTCAGGATACTGGAAATGAGACTAAGAAAAAGAGTAAAGGATCATATTGAAGAAAATCAGAGTGGATTTAGACCAGGAAGAAGTGTACAAGATCACATATTTACAATTAGACAAAAATAATCAAAAAAATTCTTGAGAGAAACATTGACTTACACCTGTGTTTTATTGACTTAGAAAAGGCGTTTGACACTGTGAGGAGGGACGAACGGCATTCCTTAAAAGAATACAATGTAGAGCAAAATTTAATAGAAGCCATTAAAAGTGTTTACAATAAACCGACATTTGCAGTGAGAGTAACTGTAAACATATCTGAAGAATTTAATGTAGATATAGGAGTAAGACTGGGTTGTATCCTAAGTCCTCTTTTGTTTATCACATGTATAGATTCAGTCGCAAAGGCATCCTCAAAAATGAAGAAAATGAATGTAGGTGTGCGGAAGTTCAAACCAGTAAATGTATCAATGCTTTCATCTGCCAATGATTTAGTATTGTTTGGAAAATCAGAAAGTGACCTTCAGTCGAATATCAACATTATGAACAATGGACTAAATGAAAGAGGGATGAGAGTAAGTGCAAGCAAAACCAAAACAATGGTAGTAACCAGGAAGCTAAAACACAAAATCTTAAATTAGGCAGGGATAATATAGAACAGGTTCATAGCTACAATTTCTTAGGAGTAATGATTAACTGAGAGGGAAAACTAAGAGAATAAATCAGCCAAAGAATCAAAAAGGCAAGTGCAGTATATAACCATCTAGGAAAGGCATTTGTAGGTAAACACGAATTGTCAACAAAAACCAAAATGGCCGTATATGAGTATACAACACAGTTTATTGTCCTACTCTCCTCTATGGCAGCGAAATCTGGACCTTAGACAGTAGAGAATACAGTAGAGTGCAGGCAGCTGAAATGAAACATCTAAGAAGAGTAGTAGTAGTAGTATGGAAAACTTAAAGAGACAAAATCAGAAACACAACAATAAGAGATCAAACCAAAGCAGATGGCATAAAAACTAAGATAGAAATAAATCGATTGAGATGGTTTGGGCATGTAAACAGAATGAATGACAATAGAATAGCTAAATCAGTATACAGTACTTAAGCCCAAGGTAAAAAAAGACCAAAAGGCAGACCTCGGAGAAAATGGGAAGAAGATATAAAAGAGGCATTGAAACATAGAAATTTAACTTTTTTGGAAGGAAATAGAAAATGCCAGGACAGGGCATCCTGGAGAAAGATCATCTCGGGCATCTGAACCCATACACCGAAAGGTAGAATGAGAACTGATAAAGAAAGAAAGAAAAAGATTAAGATCACCAAATATGATGGACGGAGGAATTTTCAATAAAACAAACGAAGCTAAATGGGATAGAAATCCGGAAAAATTGGAATCAGTGGCTTTAACATCTTATGGTCAAGATTTATAACGTGTGAAGTAACGAATTCAATTGACTAGTTTGGCTGGGTTGCATGTTCTTTTGTTTACTCTAGAAAAATTACTTCATACTCACACACGGTTTTCCTTACTCCAGCGTATGGGGTGGTGCTACTTAATACTTTTTCTCTTACTTTAAGTCTTTCACATATCTTATATATTGCTGTTTCGTCTTAATTCATCTTGAAATCACCATATAGGGTGGACAGGGTAAATTTCTATAATCAAACATTTCTCCACCCTCACCAGGCAATGCGCAAATGGGTAACCAGTATCAGCTATTATATCTACGAGCTTACAGCCAGTCAGGGATGACAGACAAAGTCAACATCCTCCTTCGCTTCATTAATTCTTTCTTTATCAGTTCCCATTCTACATTCCCATGTATGAGTTTATATGCCTGAAATGGTTTTTCTCTAAGCTACCCTGTCCTGACATCCTCTGTTTCTTTCTGTGAGGGTTAAATTTCTTTGCTTTAACTTTAATTAAAGCCTCTTTTATCTCTTCTTCCTATACTCTCCGAGGTCTGCCTTTTGGTCTTTTATCTTGGATTTTAGTTTTAGCATTGTACATGTATATAGATTTAGCTTTTCTCTTATCATGCATTTAATTTACATGCCCACATCATCTGATTTGATTTATCTCTATCTTCTTAGTGTTTATGCTATCACTATCAGCTTTGGTTTGATCTCTTATTGTTGTCTCCCTTTTCATGTTGTAACCTGATTTATTCAAAAAGGGGCACGTCCAAACTCAAGTCCTAAGAGTTTCTTCAAAATATTGCTCTCCCTGTTTGGGTACTTGTCAAGGTAAGTACAGACTTACCGACTCAAAGTCAAAGCCAAAAATAAAAACGAACTCTTACTCCAAACTCACCAGGCCATGTGTGCAAAGGTATCAGCTATTAGTATTTTAATAGCCAACAGATTATGATAATGTTAGCCATAGCACAGTAGCCGAGCATCACACAAGAGCACCACCTAACTACACCCCCCCCACAATGAGACACAATGCCCAACAGTTTGTTTATTGTAAAGTTTCGCCAAGGCTACTGCTAGTGCTAGTGTTACGCCCACAGAGCCAGAGCTTATCCCAGCTTCAACAGCGTGAAGTGAAAAAGGTAATAATTTAACTCTGAAGCTCGTGCTTGTAATTATTTGCATTTGGCTTGAGTAGGGAAAGTGTGTGTTAGTGTCTTTCTCAAGGAAAACAAAGTGGGGTCTACCTTTGCCAGGATTCGAACCTGGGACCTCATGATCCCATCCGGCAGCCTAACCACTGGCCACTGACACCACTAAACCGTTTGTTTGCTTCAATGAAATTTACCGCCTCCCACCGTTTGCAGTGATATCTCAGGGTGATTTAAGAAAGAGGAAATAGCAAGATGAAAGAAAAAGTGAAAGAGTGAAAGGAAAGAAGTAGGGCCTACCAACAGCATCACCCGCCAACCGCTCATACTCATACATTCAACAGAAAGTAACAACAAAGCAATGAGGTGTCTATTTTTATACATATTTTTATACGTTTTTAAGTTTAAGCATGCACTGTTGTTTCAAATCATTTCAATCATTCTTTTATGGTCCTTTACGGATATAAATTATATAATTACACAATTGTCAACACGAAAGGGAGAATGGACAATACATTAAAACTGTGTAGCTTTACTTTAGTTGCACATTGTTGCCTCATTTCTTTTTAAATCGACCATGCCTAGGTAAAGAAAGTGACATAAAGAACTGCTGTCAGTAAAAAAAAAATTGCTCAGAACCTACTGTGTAAATACACTAGCTGTATATTTGTGTGTGTGTGTCTATAGTATTTATATACATGTACATGCAAAAACAATTCTCAGACTTCAATACAATGATTAAACCATAACAATGTCAGGAAAGAAGATGCAAGTAAAAGTCATCAAGTATTCTGACATCTGACATGATCTATGAATATTTTAAAATTATTTTCTTAATTAATTGATCATTGATATGGTTTACATAGTGTCAGAAGAAAAGGTCAGAGTTTCCAGCAAGACGTCAACTTCAAATTTCCTACCTCAAAAGAAAAAATTCTGCCCAAGCAATGAAACAAACTTCTTGATGCCAGCATACACTTGCAAGCAAAACTCAGATGCATGTCATGGATAAGTTAAATACAAGATAGAGGTGTGTATCAATTCAAATCCTACTCAAAAAGCTTTCTAATGCACTTCATTGAAATGGAATGTAACCAGACATTCTCTTAATGTCAATTCACATGCTTTGTTTCAAATTATGAACACTTCTCCAGCATTGTATTTTTTACTCCCAGCGCCCCAATATCGACATTTGTCTACTCCCCTTGACATCGATTTCCAACCTTTCCTACTTAAGGGTGAAAAATCCAACACATTCCGACCATGTCAGACACCCCTGAAAGATTTTGTTTCTTTCATTGAAATTTAACCTGACCACTATGAGCGGTAATCTCAGGGTGAAATAAGAGGAAACAAGAAGATAAAGATAAGTGAACTGAAGATATATAACATTTTGCCAATTTACTCAGTAATGCTACTATGACAAAATAAAATTATCTTAGCTTCTTTTGTTTCCTTTTGACATCTTCTTATTCTTACTTGGGATCCAACAGAGATATTTATGATGACTTTTGGTTTAGTTCTTTTTCTTTTTTAATTTACAATCACATAAATGGAAATCTTCTACACATACTATAGCGATACAACGCTGAAAGGAACGCTAAAGACCATTCTTAAGGGGCGAGGATGAAGAAAATATTTTTCGAGACATACACTCATCAAACACTTTCATACTTTCAACATTTAGTCTTATGTTGAAAATTAAATCATACTTAATTAAAAGAATTAACTTTAACCTTACTGAAGAACTAACCATGTCGTAATTTCACTGAAGACTGCATTTCTCAACAACTAAAATAATTCTTATAGCTACTGTAACTATAAAGGCTTTGTGAGCCAAGGGTATCAGAAAAATAACAAACCAAAACTTGGTCCCATAAACTGGCATTGTTGCTTCCCAAGTTTTCAACATTAAAATTACACTTTACACAAACTAGAAGTGAAAACAAAATTCGTTTAGCATTAAAATCGACATAACAAAATATATTTCCTTTTTATCCAATCCTTGACAATCATCACAACGAAACTCTTGACAAATGAATGCAATTTTTCTTTCCCATTCAAACATTTACATATCTTTACTTTAATGTGCTGGGATGACTCATGAGGAAACAGGACATACGGTATACAAAACAATAAACAAAAAAGAAAGACACAGAAAGAAAAATATCCTTGTTTAAATTCTGCCGAAAGTTGAAGATTTAAAAAAAAAACAAGGCTCATGCCCGATCCATTTTCAGAACCACAGGTTTTCCATTACAATCTTTCAGTATACATACATAAATATAAATGCTGTATTCTATAAACAACTTACCCAACCAATAGAAGGAATCTGATCTGACTCATACTGAATGATAAGCAATTTATTATACATGGAAATGAAATGTGAAAAATCATACATGCAAAGACAATCACTTTCAAGGAAGGATAATTTTACCCCAAGTGACAGAGACAGCAAAAAAAAAAAATCACTACATAGGAAGGAGAGCATTATGAATAAGGAGAGAAAATAAATCTCTAAGAAAGAGACATTTTAACTATTTTTTTTTAAAGATAAAGAAAGACATTTTATTTAACTTTTTTTTGTTAGAACAGGAACAAAGATATAGGAGAAGAGGCAAGTGCAAGAATAATCATATCAACATCATTCATGACACAGGTATTATTCTTTAGTGTAACAGAAAAAACAACTCCTGAGACAAATAAAGAAATAACAAAGACTTTAGAGTAGACATAATTATCACATTTAGTAGAGACTTGATTTCACAATAGAAATATACTAATAACTTGATTTCACAGAGCTTTGTTTTGAAAGATAAAAATGCCAGACTAATAATAAAAACAACTAGCTGAAAAATATATTCATTAAATAAGAGGTAATCATATCTCATGAGTACTGTATGATGAAACATTAACAATTTATTCGGGAGCAATGTAGCAAAAAAATCAAATTTCATTTTCAACACTATCTCTTAGAACAAGTGACTATCAACTTCTTCAAATCATTCAAACCTTTCTCTCTGCTGCTGAACTATATCTCTCTTCTCACAACACAAACCTATGATCATAAATACACTATGGTTGGTAGCGAAGGCTTGGAAGAACTCAGCGAATGATCCTTTTTTAAAAGGAAGGAGCAAGAGTATCACAATAAAAAGGTCAACAAACCTGATTACAATTGAAATATGTTTTACAAATAACTAGTTAATACAGTAAATGAATGATAAAATCCAGGTTAAGTAAGACGAAATAAACAAATGACAGATGTCAGTTTGAAACATGTGTGACAATCATCCAATCAAATTTAAGAACAAAAACAACAAAAAAAGAAAAGGAAAATGCGTCCGTCACCCTTTTAAGCACTCAAACTTTTCTTTAAAATGACTTTAATACTTAAAGCGTTCTTCAACTTTTTAGCTGAAAAGAGGTCTAATATTTTGGTTGTAAACGTTCAAAATGCTGTTTCTGGAATATGACACAAAAGAAACAACCTCCTTGCGTGCCGGATGCCAATACAAGGCACATAGGTGGTCCTTTGAACTTGACTGACAGTGGAAGTCTAGGGCTACGAGCAAAGCCACAACCAGAACCAGAAAAGAGAAAAAGACGAGGCAGACACAGCTTCCACCTCGATGATCTGTTGACAGGAAGAAATCACAACATGATTATTTCAGAGCCAGACAGAGGTATAAATGAAAACACAGCACTATAAGATAAAACACATATTATGTCAAAGAACAATTCTCTGTGAGTTAAATAAACAAACATACTGTTTGATGAGTCACGCTGACTGCAAACCTACAACAAGCTTTTTGTTTTGTTGACATTTACCATAACAGCAATATGAAAATGAAAGATAAGCAAAAAAATTAAAGGAAAGAAGTAGGACCTACCAGCAGATCCCACCAACCAACCACCTTGCAACAAGCAAGAGCATATAAAAGAACCTAATCTAGATTACTATAAAGCTTGAACCCCTGGTAAGGGATTGTTTTGCGACAAAGATTTAAAAACAAAATCTTAAATCCCTCAACCTCAGGTTTACTATTTTATTCTGTTGTTTCGGCCTAGAAATGTTTTTTTTCGTTAACTAAGGGCAAATGGATCAGGAGGTGGTAAGACTTATTTTAATTCATTTCGATAAAGAGAAAGCTCAACTTTCATTTTCTATATTGTTAAGTTTCATTTCCCCGTCCACAGATTGAAATGCTTTGCCATCATCTGTGAATTGTGAAGCAGCATCAAAACCTTAAAAATGTCTAAAAACCTATATCTTCACAAAATATTTCTGATAACAGTAAGACAGATATGTACATGTTGTTCATTCATCGTGTTTTTATAACTAATGCTATTGTATCATTTTATTATTTCAACTCTTCCCCCCCACACACACATTTCATAATTTTATTTTAGTGAGCCAAATGAATTATGCTTAGCATGCGAATATAAAAGTAAACTTTGACAAACCTTTAGCTTTTCTTGTAGCTCGATGATTGACTTGCTTCGATTTTTCTGTAAAGAAATGAAAACAGCAAAGAAAATAAGTCTATTCATAAAGGGAACAAAAACAAGAAGTTTAAAAGCCAACAACAAGATAAAAGACAAAAAGAAAAAAAAAACTTTAAAAATCAGGCACACAGGTAGCTGTATACAATTTTGTTCAACTGTAAATTTAATAATTCTATTGACCTTTATCATCCAATACCACTGCTAACCGCTACCATCATGGAATTATAATCCACTGGTCAAACTCACCTTCATTTTATCATCCCTCATGTACTATCCAAATAAGACCAAAAACTACAACACTTAGTCCTCACAAAAGTACACAATATGGATAAATGAACATCTAAGTCTTCTTTCTCTGAACAATATTTTTTTTTAATTATGAAAGTGTGTGATTTTATCAAGTACAAGTAATGATCGTCTTCTCATAATGTAATTTACCCTTTTTTAATAATCCTAAGGTATGTGTGGAAGGAGAGTTCTATAAATTGTGATAGTAAAGCGGATTTAGATCTAGTATACATTTCAAATGCTACACAGATTGATGAACATTACATGTTTATTAAAATTTCATTAGAATCAGTAAATAAGAAACTTATGAAAAAGAACTTAATGAGAACAAAAATTTTTCCAATTATTTCAATCTGCGGCCCCTTCATGATCTTTATTCAGGATGCTAAGACTACAATCCATCAGGCAAAAATCTTAACAAAGTGCACTCTTGAACACACTCTCTCTGTCTCTCCATACTTTTGGGAGTGATTCAATTACTGCTTCACAGAAAGACATTATCCAAAAAATAACTGGAAAAAAATTCAAAACAATGATGAGCAGTTTATTGGTTTGAGTTAGTAGAGTTTCATACTGACCTCGCTCAGCATTTACTTCTTCATCAGAAGTATCTCCATTTTGAGCCAGTCTCTCCTGGGCTCTCTTAGCTTCCAATTCACGCCTTCTTCTCTCTTTTTCTGTTTTCTTCTCTTGTCTCTTTATCTGTCTCTCTTTCTCTTCTGCTTCTTTAAGTTGGGCTTCTTCCTCTGTAAAAGAAGGAAGAGTAAAATTACTGGTAAGAAGTAACTCTTACAAAAGTTCTCATCGTGGGGATATTCTTATCTCATTTTTAATCCAAGTCATTCTTATCTCCTTTAAAAAAAATAATCACCATGTTTCTCTCTACTTAATGACAATAACAGTGTTTTGGTTAAAAGATGTGTTATTTTTTTAAATAAACAAAAGTACAAATCAGATTTAATCAATGAGGACGCATGGTTTTGATATTCTGCGTCCCCTGGATACACATGATTTCATCCAAATTTTGAAAATTCAAAACTCCCCACCCCACCCCACTTTTTAATATGTTTTGACACAGTTTTCTTTGTCACATACATCAAAATTTGATCTTTATCCTGACAAGAGTTTCGAAGAAATATATTGGAATAGACATATATTACAAAACTTCAAAAATGGGTCATTTATGGTATTATCATAGAATTAAAACATTAATTGAGATAAATCCTCTTTTGGTGTAATACACCTCAAAATAGAGTACACCTTAACTAAGCAAAATACCAAATAAAAGAATGGAAAGGACTACACACAAACCTCTCTGTTTTTTCAATTTATTCTGCCATTGTCTTTCCATTTGTGAATCCAAGTCTTTCATATACATCAAGATCTGCATGACAAGGAAATCCAAAGACAAAAGAAATTGAACATTTTATATGATTTCTCTTTCTCACATATGAATCCATACAGTTTAATAATATTTCTTGTGAAGACATGCATGTGTGTAAAGCAAAGAAAAACATCCTCTCTTCATTGTCACAACAGCAAGAGGAAGAATAAAAGAAATAATTGACAGATTCACTATCAACTTACTCTTTAGTAATTTATGTGTATACATTCTTTTAAAATAAACTATATACCTGTATAATTTTACTCAGTTTATTTTCTTATGATTGTGGCCAAAACATTTATAAAAAATTATAAAAACAATGCAAAAAGGATTACCCTAGTTGCACACTTTCTACACTGCATTTCATCAAGACAGTCTCCAGCATTTTTCTTCAGTCCACCTTCAAAAGCGTTGTCTTTGAGGTCTAGCCATTTAAGCTTTTTTAAACGAGAAAACGATCTGGGCAGGGTAGTCAGTTTGTTACCAAGTAAATCAAGATGTTGAATATTGCTCAAATTCCCAAAATCCTTTGGTAATTCTGTTAACGCATTTTTGCTCAAATCCAATTTGATGATGTGTGTCAATGTGCAGAAGTCTGCCTGAAAGATTCCAAACGAGTTTAAATGTAAACATGAAACAGAGTCAAATATGACAAAAACTAAGAAAGTTTATATACAATTTCATTAAAGAACTTTCTCAAATTGATACAAATATTCCAGTAAAGAGAAAGGTTTCATGCTCAAAAATGCAAAAAGATAAGACACAGGTGAAATAAAATATTATTTATAAACAAACACAATAAATAAGAATAATTCAATTATAAAATCATCAAAACCTAGCAGTTAAACTGGGAATGAAACAAAAAGATTTTAGTGTTATATTACCTTAAATAAAGCAAATTACATTTAATTTTGGCAGTTGTTTATGAGTTGTTGTTTTTTGTAATTGAAATCAGTAAGAGTAACATTTGCCAATCATTTTATCACTTTTAAGTTTTCTTTTCTCATACTTTATTATATATACTGATAATTTATACTCTGTACATTGGGCAGAAATTACTAACAACAATTCTATGAATATTTGTAGATTGATTAAACTCTTTTCAACATACATATAATAACTTATATATATATATTTGTCAATTAAAGTTATACCATGAAGTATGAAGAGAGCACAACAAGCTCTCCTGAAGAGGAAAAAGATGTATTTTAAAGTTGTACAAGCATTCAGCCATTGATGGAATAATATGACTGAATTTTATCTCTTTTTTTTTGCTGTTGGAAATAAGTTTTTCTTGTCTTTGGCTTGCCGTTTTTAGATTGCCTTTTGTTTATTTTGGGTGGTGTTAAAAGAATTGTCATTGAAAAAAAGCATTTTAATTAAGAAATTACTCTGAGTATTATATATATATAACAAAATACGAAAACAGCTTGTACCTATACTATGGGAGATAGTTTTTTGTCTTTATATTTAGATTAATTTTTATTATATTAACAATTATTAGGAACAAAACGGATCCCCAGTTTTCTTACCGGCAAAGATGTAAGTTTATTACAAGATAGGTCAAGATGAGTTGCCTTTGGTAGTGCAGCCTGGTTGATGAAACATAAAATAATCATATATAATGTAAATAATTAACCAATTGACTTTCAAACATAGAGCTTTAAAAAAAATAATTTAAATATAATAAATAATATAATATACATTTTTAATATTACAGTCGAACCCGCTTAAACCAAACCATGCGGGCAAAGGATTCGGATCAACTGTGAATTCGGACCAACCGAAAAAGCCTTTTTTTAAAATCTATTATTGATACAGTTAATTACTTTATTATTAATATAATAGAATGGAATCCAAATGCATTTTTATAAATTTTAATATTTATATATATATGGGCTTCTAGGTATCACAGTTAACCCGTTCTACCCTCACACAGACTCTCTTTTTCTCCCACACACACATGCATCTTTTTTTTTATGTTCGTTAAACTGTAGTCAACCCGTCACTCCCACTACGGCCGCTTCACTACAAAAAACTTTGTTACATCACAACAGGTGACATATATATCATATAATATATATTTGTGTTCACGGGGTCGCTAACTTTTATATGTACAGTTTACTGCCGGTTATCCAACCACCATTTATCTGAGTCTTCCTTGGGAACAAACAAATATTTCTATATTTGTCATAGCTATCCAACATGTCCACAATTCCGACACTAATTACAAGTTTAATTTGCTAAGAACAAATTTTGTACTGGTAACTGCTCATTTATTCGTCACACACAGATTCAAATCACACCTGTGCAATGCTTAGAAAGAAAAATGTCTCTAAATTTTATGACTCAATAATACAAGTAAAACGGTCAGCGCAGCTCGTAAGTACAACTGTACACGTGTACAAGCTCGTCATGCATGCAATGTATTGACACTAATACTTTTAAGGACGATGCTATTTTCACCGTACGGTGATAATAGTTTGGTAGGCTATTTTCACCGTACAGTGATAATAGTTGGGTAGGCTATTTTCACCGTACGGTGAGATGAAGTTTGGTAGGATGTTTTCACCGAACTGTCACATTATTATATTATGTTGCCTAGATGTTTTAAACCCTTAGATAACTTATAATACCTAAATTTTACATGTTGGTGATATTTTGCCTTTCTATGTGTTTTACTTCTAAAATGCTGTTATTATTTACTTCTTATATTTTATACGAATTATAGTGGAAGAATGAAAAGGAAACAGAATCATGAGAGGAGTAGAGAGGATTAACAGTTGTCAAGTGCAAACGAAGAGGTGTATGTGTGTGTGTGTGTGAGATATATATATGCGTGTATGTATGTATTGTATTGTATGCCAATCAACTTTGGCAATAGTAAAATTCCTTTTAACGACGTTGTAAAAGACTTAGGGGTGTTCATTGATTCATATCTTTCCTTTAGAAGTCAAGTAAATAACATCATCAGAAAAATGTATATATGATTTTGAACAGACTTTTTAAAATACGACACTTATTGTCTAAAGAAGTATCCATCCTCTTTGTGAATTCTCTTGTCTAGTCAAATCTTGACTATTGCAATGCACTTTTGGCCAATATTTCAAAAGATACAATGAATTTCCTCCAGTCACAGTTTCTTTTCCGGCTTCCGATTAGCTGATACATACAGTGAAAATAGCCTACCAAACTATTATCACCGTACGGTGATAATAGCCTGGTATGATATTTTAACCGCACGGTGAAAATAGTCACTCCGTACTTTTTAATCAACTATTCTGAGACTTTCGAATGTTTTTTTTCCCATGCCCATGGTCAAATCTACTTATCTGACATCCCACATATCCAATATTTTTTTAGGAAACCGGTAGTGATGGATAACTGGCAGTAGATGAGACATGGACTCACTTCTCAGAGATAAAAATAAATAAATAATAAACAATTTATCATAATTATAATACTAGTTGAGTTGGTAGGTTAAGATTTTTTAAATATATGCCTACACACACAGACATTAACATGTGACATACATTTTTATCATTTCTTCTTACCAGTTCCCTGACTGGGACAGTTTCTAAATCACCCAAGCTCAAATCCAATTCATTTCCATCAAGTTTATCCCTCAAACTTTCCTTAGGCATTTTGATGAAACGAATTTTTCTTTAACTGCAAGAAAATTCAAAGTTCAAGGAAACTAGAAGTTACAGAGGTGGCAATTGCACAAACCACTAGACGTCACACAGAACAGACGTAGGCCTAGATCTAGATCTGTGTAGACCTGGAAGGGCTTATAGGCTTACTACTAGATCTAGATGATGATGCTGCCTGCCGGCATGAATTGAATGGGTAGATCTAGACGAGACGTACTGTACACTACGATATCAAATGAATAGCAAACACTTTCCACGTAAAGATAGTTCGTTGTGTATGATATGGAACACAGTTGCCCTATAAAAATGTATAGTTAATTGACTATAAGGGAAGATAAGACCTGAGGACGAAGCGAACAGGTTGAACAAATTATGACAGCCCCCACTCCCACATTGACACGTTCACTTTTGCAGGTGTGTATGTTAGACTAGAAATTGGAAATCTTTGGACCCGGTTATCGTTCTTGAAACACGGTAGCCTAACACACTTCCGGAGACTGCCAGTACCCAGATTGGACAATTTCTAACCTCCACCCACCAAATTGATATATTCTTGACAACACGTTTTTGTTCTGTCTTTATTAGTGGAGTTGTCACTTATTGCCGTATTTCGCCTTTGACTTCACTCCACTGTGGCTCCTTCGTATTATTAACAACACGAAATGCATCGCCTATGCATGAGAAATATTAAATTTTTATGATTAGAAATTGATATTGTCCTAATTTGTGTAAGATAATGGAAACCTTTACCTAATGGGGAAACAAATCCTTGTTTTAAGTTCGAATGAACACAATTTAGATAGATTTCATTAAGTATTGAAATGTGATTATTCATTCAATGAAAAGTCATTGCTCAAGTTTGTTTGAAATAATACTAAGCAAAAGGAAGGTCTTTGTACTTAAAGATTTCTCTATTAGTAACATCAAAAGACTATTATGTCAAATTATAACATAATACGAGAACAAAACATAAATTAGTAAGACATGACAAAAATTAATAAGTCCTGGCCAGAATTTGATTGAGGCTGTGCAGACAGACAGAGAGTGCTGAGTGCTCAGTAGGCCTACACAACACATTAGCCTTGAGACGATGTAAAACAAGATCTAGAATATTGACAGTCATTCAGTACAATCCTGGCTTATGTCCTTTTTCTGCTGAACACAAGCAAGTGAAATCACAATGCCTGAAAGTAAGGAATGTAAATAGAATCTAGACTAGATCTATATCTCTTTAATTATCTAGAATCTATAGGGCCTAGGCCTATATATATTCTAGATCAAGACCTAGAGATTATATAGGCCTGTTATTTTATTTTCACCAGTTCACACTATAATATATACTATGCCATAGTAGCTTACTCAACTAAGGTACTCTGAGTAGAGTTAAAGTAGCTTTTATGTCTCATTGTCTGGTGAAGAATGAGAGTGCAGTGTGAGTGTGACAGATAGAAATAATAAATTAATAAATATATATATATATATAATATTAAAAAGGGTTTATTTTGAAGGAGTGAGAGATGAAAGGCTGAGTTACACCCAACCCTGCAGTGAATACTGCTTTTTCATATTTCCACCCCATTTGGGAATACAACGGTCCATGGGTGACAAAAATATCATGCAATTTGGCGAAGGTGCATTTTTGACGCAATCAAAGGCCACGACCCGTTACTGTGTAGGAATGACATTGCCATTCATGTTTGGATATTATAGAATCTACACATGTCAACTCTCTTTTTGTTATTTGTTATAGTTTGTTCTTTGTTGGCTTGAGGATAAAACTCAGTAAGGTTTATCGTAGATCTGTTACATTCTTCTCTCACTCAAGACTGTAGGTGAAGATATTCGGCAACAATAGGGTTTTCTTTGGTTGACATGCATGCCATACAGAGTAATTTCTCCGTGGGTAAAAGTGACACAAAATCTTTCTCAAATTTTCTCATCATGATCATTGAGAGAGAGACGATCGGACTGTGTCTGGCGGATCTATTGAGTCAGGGAGGGATGGGGCCGGTAAGAGTGACCAGAGCAGAGACAGGCAAGAAGAGGTTATCAAGTTTATTTTTCACAGGTCTTGAGTCTTTAAATGCAACAAATTAAAACCTGTTGCATTTTGGCTAAGTCAAGCTAACGATTGTTGCATTTTGAGGAGGTAATTAGCGTTGTAAAAATCGGTTACATCATATTACATGGGGAAAAACTTGCCTTATGACGAATCGCACATTAAACGGCATTCTGACAGCGTGAGTCATCAGAAAAATAGACAGATCCTGAATAGTAACCATGTTTCCCTAATATTATTTATGAGTATTTAAAATGCAAACTAATAAGATAACTGTCTGAATGTGTCAGCATTGTCATCATATTATGTAACAGTGTATGTTTTGTATAATACTGCATAACATTTGGCCAGAGAAATTTTCAGGCAATTTTGTAAACCATCAAAACTGTTCAAAAAAGGTTTAAAATTTAACATTGGGAAATTCGCAAATTTATGCAATAGGCCTACCTAATAATAACACAAAATACATGTATCAGAAAACTATTGGATAAAGGATGCAATTTCCCACCATGGCTGTCTTGTAAAAACGTTATAAATCTACCATAGTCTATGATAATAATAAAAACAATAAATGGTTGGAATAAGAATAAAGTTGTATTCAAAACACCCAGTTAGGAATTTAAGAAGAAGAAAAAGTATGTGCGTGGATTCCCAACACCCAGTTGGGAATAAGAAAAAGACGTATTCTCTGTGAAAAAAATATTGTGGTTGAATTTGTACTTAAAGTGAGTAGTATGCAATATCCTAATCAGACTCAAAGACACGATGCGATTGTGATAGATGTCCTCCTTGTAGCCACCTAGATCTGACTACATGTAGGCATACTGAATGGTAAGTAGAGTCCAAGTACGAATACAAATTTGACCCACATTATTTTACGTCCGCTTAACCGTAGGTATGCCAGAAAAGGTAACAATTCTATCAACATCCCTTGCTCTAAACTCCCTCCCACTTCCTCATCCGAGGCAAGCGTATGTCCCTCAGGCATCACAGTGTAACTGCTGTATTGCTAGTCAGTAATGTAGAGGTCTTGCCATATAAAAGTCTTTAATTTTAGTTAGCAAAACCCACTGTTTGTAGTTGTTAGCCTTGGCTCGTTAATTCTAAATGGATTATTGTCCAAAAAAGGTTTTATTTTGATATGCATTGGACTTCATGAAATATAAAGATGTTCTTTCTTTCTTTCATAGTAGATACGCACAAATGCTCTGTCTCAAGGCTGATACCAGTATTCATCTCGCTGAATTGTTGTTGTTTAATCTCCATTCCCAATGACCCAGGGGATTTATGTCTCACTACTCTTCACCCCTGTGGATAAATAGTATCAAGTTATTTGACCATGAGAGAAGAATATCGTTTTCCTTAATAATTTTATGGTTTCTGTTCATCAATTTACACTGTAGAAATATGATGTCTAGGTCACATTGCTGCAATAGTTTCAAAGTTATATTTCTCTTTTGTTTACAGGAGATGCTGAAGCGTTTTCAAATCCCCTGCCTCCAGGCTCTCATGGGGCCCATAGACAACATCGACTTTCGACAGAAGATGATGACTATGATGAGTGAGCAAACATTGTTTAATTTAAATTGTTTTTAATTTTTTATTTAAGGGGAAAGGCAGCACCTGGAATGGGTGATTTTGGGTTAAAGTATCAAAATTGGGGCGATGGCATTTTCTTTCAGGTTCAACTCATCTGCTTCCCTTCAGTACAAGTCATTATAATGAAATCACCTCTTTTTTTTTTTATCAAAAAACGGCATTTGAAAGTGACCCATACCACCACTTTTTGAGAAAATCCTTTAGAAGAAACACAAATAGCCTTTCATTGAGGCCTAAATAACTCATTCACCCCTGCAATAAAATGGATCCGCCCATGCCCTTTGGAAAGCTTGCACTATCCCCTATCATACAGTGACCCGTTAGACATCCAATCAAACGCCTTTATTTTATAATAATTTTTCCATTGCTTGATGTCCATGGGTGGGCTCAAGGGCTCATCTCCCTTATATGGTCATAGTTACGTTCGGTTTTACTCTCTCTCCACGAAGACTCACGGAGGCGGCCGGATGTCTCAATTCTAGGCTTTCGCTGCCAGTCGGCAACCAATTTCTACAGTGCCGTGTTTTGTTTCCACATTCGGTATATTTTCGCATTCCCAACACTAATAATACTCTTGTTTACATATGAGCATATGATGGCAGTCATGATTTATTTGAATACTATTACTACTATTATTGTCATCTGTAGTTGTTATCACAGTGTCAAAACTAGGTATTGGTTTTTGTATGCAGTGTTTTCTTTATTGAAATACGTTATCTTTCATCATTCAAAGAAAGTATGTTTCATTTTGTGAGTATTTTTATTCTTGTTTACAAGAAAAGTGTGTAAGATCTCTATCTTCATCATGCCAAAACATGAACCCGTCATTCCAAAATCTTGTCGTAAACTTGCAGAGGTGCGTACGAAACATTGAATAATTGATTCTACTTTTGAAATAAGTCAGGAAATACATGACCTGATGACAGTGTGCTTGCCACATCCTTTCTTTCATCTAGTAGTAGTAGTAGTAGTGCTCACACAACATTGACAACCACCACCATTCCCACTTCGCATTGTACACATTCACCAACCACTAGTAGTAATAGTGGTAATGTAGTAACAGTCTGCACCGCTGGACCACTGGCCTTTGATGTCAACGTCTCCGCTTACCTCCCGTTTATCTCCTTTACCCAACCCTTCATGCGTATCAGTCTGTAGCAGCACGGCAGTTGACACTACTTTCGATCAACAGAGCTTTGATGTAATACCGTCTGTTGAAGGCATTATAGTCCCTCTCCTGGAGACGAAAATTCACATATTTATCACCTTGCCAAGCAACGAGAACAAAAAAACTCCAACATAGTGACTATCTGATGATGGAAAATAGGAAAGAATACAAGGTGAAGACGAGAAAAGCAAAAAAATAAGACTTGAAGAACGTAAAGAAATATAAGAAAAACAGTCCTATGGTGCTGGGATTGTTTAGAAGGCAGTTTTTGGTTTGGAAATTTCACTTTTTCTGCTATTTCTATTTTTTTCTCAAAATTGTGTTTTTTATTACTTAGGTCCATTTATCTCAGACACAAGACATAATATTTCATTAAATTTCATAATCTTATATCAGTTATTCATGTCTTCAGTTTGTCAACGGTGTTTTTTGTTTTCTACTAAACTTTTTTTTTAGGGTTTGTTTGGTATGAAAAATGCATATTTTCACTATATACGTTGACGTAATACAAAAAAAAAATCACAAAATGTGTTCTATTTGGGTTTTTTTTGCAAAAGTGGCTTGACAAAATTGAGAGGAGGTCAGTGTAAACATCGTGCACAAATTACAAACAAATTGAACCCATAGTGGCAGGTTTTTTTAGCATTCCCAGGGCTAAAATATTGGAAAATTTTGCATCAGACATCGTTGTGGTATCCTTTCACACTAATTTGACCCAAAAATTTGCAATCAAAAGCAATATTAGGAAAAAGGTCTCCTTGTGCCACCTGTCCCCTCATATGAGCCTTATAAATACTGTTTGCAAATTAATTGTGTTGTGTTGACAAGATTGAACTTTGTTTTTTTTAATTGTTTTCAGCCATCATCTTACCAATGAAGATTTTCGAAAGATGCTTATGACACCAAAGGCCTCTGGCTCAACCTCATATTCAGATACTGTAAAACATGCCAGGAAAGAGTAAGTTTCATCTAATATTAGCCTAGTTTTCTTTTTTCTCTTTTTTTTCACTATACTGTAGGCTTTAAATCCTACACAAACATTGACAGGATTTAGGCTGCAGGTAAGGGACTGGTTTCAGGTTTTGTAGTTGCTAAGTATAAGCTATTAAAGAATGGTGAAAAATCAGCTGTGATGCTTTTTATTTTTCTGTTACTCTTAAATTTTATGAAATGTTAGTTTGTTACATGTTTAATCACCTATCATTTACTTAATAAACCTGTTGATATATTCACCCATTTTCAATTATAGTGATAAGAAAGAGGCCAAAATGACTCTGAAAATAAAGATACTGTTAAAAGGTAACTCACATGAAACATTATTTTTGATAAGTGTCAAATTATCGCCACAATATTTCTGTGAGACAAATAAAGATCATCTATATCAGCTTACTGATCAATTTCTTGGAATTAAATTGTTATTATTATCCTATTTTACTCTCATTTCATTTAAATGTTTTTTTTCCAGAGTTCCTATGCCTACCTTGGAAGAAGATGAGGAGGAAGATGCTGCCACAAGGAGGAAGAAAAAAAGAGGTAATATTTTTATATTCTTTAAATATTGTATATCCAACAAAATTTGTTTCAGGATAAAGGTGGAAAATTGCACTTATTAGACAATACAGAATATTGTAGTTCATGATATTACTTACTTATCTACCACACCTCTTTTAATACATGCTGCATAAGACCCATTGATGGCTAGGAAACTTGAAACCACTGTCAATGCATTCTAAATTACAATCATGTGTCAAAGTTTTTTAAATCACCAGCACTTGCAATCATAAAGTGAAGGCTCTTGTTCAATGAAACCAACTGGGTCATGTGGTGACAAATAGAAAGTGCAGTTGACATTAAAATCATTACGTTTGAATCCTGCCTTTAATGATGTCATGGTGCGGACCTCTTTAATTTTTAAAGTCAATGACAAATTAATTTTGTAACTTGAAAAAGGATTCAGGATGAAGAGCATCATGTTTATTACTTTACCAGGTGGCTCAACTGTATTCATGACTTCTTTTTTCTTCTTTTGAAAGCTACTATGCTAAACTGAAGAGAGATGAAGAGGAAAGACAAAAGGAGTTAGACTCAAAGTACAGAGACAGGGTAAGATCTTACAATCCTTTTTTGTTTTAATCGTAGTTACTCAATTGCTATGAGTTTTCTGTGAAAATTTTAATATAACCCCTTTGTTGCTGATCTGAGATTTATTTGTTTGTATCAATTCTTGACGTTTATTTTTACTTCATAGTAATATTTGATTGTTATGAATACATTGTGTCACACTTTGTCGTCATTTTGATTTATTATTATTTTCTCCTAATTTTTGTTTCTCTTCTTTTTAGTGGGATATTGATATATACTGCTTATAGTTGTAGTTAGTTTTGTTCTTTTATTTCCTTTCATTCTGTAACATCTGTCTTCTATCTTATTTTTTCATCTTGAGGGGGGCGGGGGTGGGATGGCACCTCAAGTGATTTTTATTGCTTTTGAGTTTAGATTTTTGCTTTTAGTATGTACATGAGTAACTGTCAAAATACAGTCATCCTATATCATTGAAAAGTTTGTAGCATCCTTTGTTGCCATAGAAACGGTCGCAATCTTGGATTTTGACACAATTTTCAAAATCTATCTCCTCCTTTAGTTATGAATAAAATCACTCAAAACCTGTATAGATCGTCTTTTCCATTCAATATCTAAAGAGTGACGTCGGGTTTTTTCGATGTTTTGGATAGTTTTTTTAATGAATTTTTGAAAATACTATATATCATGAATGTACAAAAACGGCATTTTTATTACCAAATTATTTTTTTTTTATCAAAATGTTTAAAATATATTTTTGAAAATGGCGTCATTCTATTAACATTGACAAGAGGAACCTGTGTGCCAAATATAATACAAATCGTTCTGTAAATGGCGGAGGAGATAGAATTTTAGTGTAGAAAAACTACATTTCGAGAAAAATGCAAGTAAAAAACTCAACAGAAAATAACACAAAACAACCGCTTCAGGCGGGTTTCCCTTGTTGTAGCAGCCCCTTACTCTTTCGACAGTCTCTGGCATTGTTACTTATGTAAATAGGATTATAAATCTAGGTTTAGATGTGCACTGTTGTGAAAACAGACGTCGAAATGACTAGTTTTTTATACGAGGTCAAATATTGTGTACTGTCACATTTGGCGATTAACCGCCAATATACGGCTTTTTACTGCCATTTTCTCAGTCAGTGAGATTTTCAAAAGCAATTTTTTTTTTTTAACAGCTGTAATAGCAGTCTTATATACTTCTGAGAGGTGAATCATTTTATATGATGGATTGCTTTTATTTTATTTTATTCAGGCTAGGGAGAGGAGGGAAGGACACAACAAAGATTACTCAGAGACTGAGGTGATCAGCACCACTGCTGATTACAGAGCCGTGGCTCCAGATGCCAAAGCGTAAGTGAACTTGGCCTGATTGACAAGTCTGTGGTACAATATTTCATAAGATGAAAATATCTTTGAATGTGTCAGGTTAAAAACTTTTCCTTTGCTGAAGTACACTCTTTTAATTTGGAAACGTTCTTAATTGTTTACATATATATGTTGATTTTTTGTTCCTTTCTAGATTTTGCTTTAATTCTCAACATCCATTTAGTAGTAGATATATATTTACGTACTCATGATCTCTTGAATTTAACTCAAAACATGTGTGTGTGTGTGTCAACATTGGAAAATAAGTTTAATTTAAAAACATTGATTTTTTTACAATTTTTTTCTCTGTAGCATTGAAAACTATGCTGAGCGTCGAAAGCAGGTCATTCAGGCATCAAAGTACTTGGGTGGTGACATGGAACACACTCACTTGGTGAAAGGCCTTGACTTTGCCTTGTTAGAGAAGGTGAGTCAAATGCATATTTTGATTACAATATATATTAGTACACGCGTGTAGAAGTACACAGGAAGGTACCAGATTGTACAGCGATTCTGTTTTGATTTTTATTAATTTTGTGAGATCTGTTGGTTTTTGTTTTATTTTTTTATTTTTTTTACTTTTGTAAAGACATCAATAATAGACTTTTGTTTCTTTCTTCTTTTTTTTTAAACAACCTTAAATATCTTTATTTATTACATTTGATACATTGTTAATAGATTCACCATTCTATTGGAAACAATCGAAGCTCCTTTGCTCATTAGAAGCCTTAAAGTTTTGATGTCTCATACTCAAATCTATCGTCTGATAGTTATGTTGCATTTTGTCCTCAGGTTAGAGCTGAAATTTGCTATAAGGAAAAGGAAGATGAAGAGATGATGGAAACTGTAGTATCCAGCCAGAGGTATATTGACAACTGTGTTTTGTTTATTTATGTCTTTCTTTTTTTTTTTACATTGACATCATAGGTCACTTATGTTACGTAAGTAGTTATTTTCTTGGGTTTTGGGGGTTTTTGCTTAACATTTCTTGTTTGTTTTTATTTTTTATGCTAAGGAACATGATGTGCCTCTTGTCATAGCTGAAACCTCTTTCTTTCTTTAACAGTTCCCATTCTACCCTCCAGTGTATGGGTAGCTGAAAAGCCTTCGATTGCAATTTTGAAAGTACAGTGGGCACCAGTCAACTTGTCCATTCTCTTCTTTAGTCGGCATAATTTTCAAGTCCCATTTAAAAAATACATATCTAACGTACTAAAATTATACTTCTTATGTCGACATCTTTTCTTTTGCCACTTCTAATGTCGACAACCCATTTCCCTTAAGGACTTACCTGTGAGCCTATTATTGAGTCAACAGTTATAATGAATGCACTCACATTTCCACATCATCAGGCAACTGGCAACAGTTCTCTTGACATCATCTGACAGACTCTTGACTCTGAATCATGTGGGCTAACACACACCTCACACTTATATCTTTCATCTTGCTGTTTACTCTTAATTGATTCACTATGAGATATTTGCATATATTTTCAATGAAACAAACAAAAAAGAAGTGTCAAAGATCGATTTCGGGACTACGACCCAGAAAAGTTTTTTACCACTAGTAGACGCAAGGGGTTTTCATTATGCAATGATGTAAAAAGTTAACAGGGGTTCTTTTATGAGTTTTGTCAACAGATCCTCATTCAATTTTCAAATCCTCTGTTTTCCAGCAGGGAGGAAGATGATCCTGAGGAGAAAATAACATTCAAGACAAAGCTTGGTAAGTTTAGAGTGGTTGTTGGGTTGGCATTGTGTTGGATGGATGGTTTAAAAAAGAGTCTAGTATCAATAATGGGTAGGCTGACAAGTTTGCATGTCTCTTTGTTCGAATTCAATCAACTGTTAACCGTAAAGATGATGTAGGCTGACATGAATAAGTAGGCCAGTACTTTAAATGTGAGAGAATACTATTTAATAGCATATTGTCAATGAGTTTATTCATCTACTAAATTTAGGACTGGTGGGTGGGGTTAATGGTTGAAATATTATGTGCGTATGTTTAACAATGCATCCTGATGAAATATATTTGCATGTCGAAAGGAACAACTATTCACAATATAAACAAGAAAGGAAAAATGTCACATCTGTTGTTTTTTTCTCCCTCCTCAGGTCGCAACATTTACAGGGTCTTATTCAAACATAGACATCCTGTCAGAAATGAGTTGTTTTTACCAAGACGCATGGCATATGTGGTAGATCTGGAAGATGACTTTGTTGAATCAGACATTCCCAACACTCTTCTTCGGAGTAAAACAGACTGTCCTACATTGGAGGTAAAAACATAGAAATAAGCTTGTCCAAACTATTATTATATAAATAAATTATATTCTAAAAGGATAATCTCTGCCCAAAACCTCTCCAAACTAGATGAGCTCCAAATTTAAACCTCTATGCCAAAAACTTGTAGATTTTTGGTGACACAGAAGTCTTACTTCATAGGATTTTTCTTTGTTACGACTTAGTCAGGATTGAAGTACTTGGCCTCAAACAGTAGCTCTCTTCAGCTGACTTGTGGAAATGATTAGATGACACCAAGTCATTTGATAAATTTCCACATCATTTACACTCTGTGATGGTCTATCAGTACAGTCATTCAATGGTTTGCTTTAACTCTCTGAGTGCTAGCCCCTAAGAAAAGCTAAATCTTTGACTGCCGGGCCATTTTGGCCTTTTACAAAATAATGCTCTCCTTCCTTTACATTGAAATTCATAAACCCAACTTTTATGAGTTATTTGATATCTATTTATGTAACTGTGTGTCTTTGAATTTTGCATTTTGAACTGATGGGTTGAAAGCTATGACCCCTTGATAATCATTGTTTTATAACACCAAGAAGCTAATGATAGCCATTGAAATAAAAAGTGCTATTATTGTATCATTAAATATAATTGTTCATAGGAAATTTAAGCAAGAGTGTACAGCTTCTTGTATATATTTAGTTTTATTTATTGCCTTTTTGTTTTCTTCACGACCCTCCATATTATACAAATGGGGATTCTTTTTTTATCTCACCCTCCCAGGCCACAACAACTTTGAGTACAAATGATATCGTCATCAACAAACTGACACAGATTTTGTCTTATTTGCGTCAAGGAAAGAGAGAAGCTAAAAAGCTGAAGAAAAAAGAAAAGGGTAAACTTGTTATAACTATTTATGTAATTTAAATTGTAAACCTGATTAATGATCAGATATAGTACCGTATACAATGTCCTTTTTTTTACCAAGATTGTAGTTTTTGTCAATCAATAGTTTGGTACAGAATCTTATTTTGTGTAAAATTGGGGGGGGGTATGCTCTTTTTATGTTTCTTATAAGAGATTTTGCATAGATCATCGCTTCTCATTTGTTAACGCATATAGTGTGTTTTTCTTGTCATTACTCTTTTCTGTCTGCATGTCTCTTTCCCTCTCTCTCTCTCTGTCTTTCCCTACCTTTATTTCTCTTCTGAGTTTTTCTTCATTTTAATTTTTTCTCTCAACTAGGTTATGTTTTAACAGGTCTCACTCTTACTTTCGTTTGCAGGAAAAATGAAAGAAGAAGACAGGACAAAGACTGCAAATGCTGATGAAAAGTATGCTAATGTGCTTTTGCAATTTGTGTCAATCTCCCACCCTCTCGACTATCACAGAAACTTCTCGCCTTGTTGTATATCTAGTTATTTTGTGTATTTGATCCTTTTGGGAATTCACATGAACTTCTGAACCTTTGTTTACCATCAGCGGAAGTGGGTTTTTATGTTTGGATAAGGTCGATACTGTGTTCATATAAATTTTTATGACGACTTATCAATATCATTATTGATTTTCATTGTTTTGAGGAAAATCCATAGGTGTTTTTAGTTATGATGTCTTATTTTTCTTTGTGCTATAAAGAAATCTTATGTGCTGGTGGTTGTCAGTTTTCAATTTATGAAATGATATTAATTTGCTCAAATTTTATGGACCTGTTAGTTTTTCATATAATTTGTACATATGAAGGGGGTATTTCTCAGTCTTTGAGATTATATACTGTTATTGTCTATGGTATGTCAACAAGTTTATTTTTGCTTTCCCTGTCTCTTTCAGCATATTTGGTGATCTGGGAGACTATGAGCCATCCTTCGCCAAACCCAAAGACAGAAGAGACAGAGAGAAAGACAGGAAAGACAAAGACAGAGAGAAAGACGTGAAAGGAGACCGAGATCGGGGAAGAGAGACAGATCGTGGAAGGGATCGTGATAGGGACAGGTAAAATGATGCTTCAATGGTGAACTCGTTCTTGGAAATAATAGATGTGGGAGTTTTTTGTTTCTTCTTTATGTAGGTCCATCTTCATCAAAACAATTTTCATTATTGTCATCAATGGATAAAATGACTTTGCCATCTTTTTTTTTTTATTCTTGCAAACTGAAACGGATTTTGTATTCATGGGCATCAGAAGTTATTTTAATGTTCAGTTACTTCAAGATTTATTTCACAAAGCTTTTTCGTCCTTATATTTTAGAAATTGTTGTGTCACTGTGATATTTCTGATTGTGTGCATGAAATAAAGATTGCACAAGTAGCCTGTGTTAAGTAAAACCATTTGATTGCTTCACATTTACTGATTTTGTTTGAACGTTATTTTTTTTTTTTTTTTACCCGTAAAAAGACAGTATGGTCAACTTTTCTTAGGTATACAACAAGTGATAGTGTGTGTAAATGTGTTTTGAAAAAAGGACCAAATTTAAAAGTAGTGTTTAACAGAATTTTTACACTTAATAGTGAGATATATGACCACCTCCATGTATACTGAACTAAGAGGATAAGACATAATTGAGACTGATGCTCGTCCTTCTTTTTATATTGCTTTTAGATTTATGCTTAATGTATCTCTTACCTTGTATGCCACCCAGCATAAAGGGCAGTAAATAAATAATTAAGTTAGTGCATCTACCTCCCTTTGGTATGACAATTTTTTTCAGATCACGCATTTGTCATATAAATCTAACCCCATTCACCTCTATTCTGTCAGTTTGATGTCAAAGTCATTTTGCTTCATGTGTTCATGAATTCATTTGTCCTTTTCAGGGATAGAGACAGGAGAGATTTCAGAGATCGCCAACGTGAAAAGACAGAGATTACGAGAGAGACAGAGGACGATCTGACAGAGACAGAGACAGATATGGCAGAGAGTCTGAGGGAGAAAAGGCTCCCAAGCGATCCTATTTTGAAAAGCCTGCAGAAGAGGTTAGTCTTTGAGTGTCTTGAGTTTCTTTTGTGTTCAGAGCTTGTCGGGTTGGTTCTGCCCGTGATATGTCCGTTACAAGAGTAATGCTTGTCATGGCAGCTGCTGGAAATGTAGTACCCTTTGAGAAACCAAGGCAGCTTAAAATACTGTTTCCCAGTGTCCCTATGCTTTAAAAGTCATTTGTATGTACAGAACTGCATCATTTGAAACTGTCCTTTGATGTGTAAGTTACCATGAAAAATGTGTGGTCTTATTTAAATTTACAGCAAACACCATGGAAATAGAAAACAAAAAGGACAACTCACTCGTTTTGGTCTAAACATATTGTCGCATTGACCGAAGTTTTGAGATATGATTATTTTAAGAGTGCTGATTGATTTGTCCCAAATGATACAGAACTGGACATTGATGTAAAAAAACTTTTATCAACTTCAGTCAACCTACTAGTAGTTTTACAGGAACACTTGGGTCCCAATACTTCCTTTTTTGAAGACTTCTCATTTCAATATTTCATGTCATTTGCTTGTATGCGATTGTCAGTGATGTTGACAACCACACATTTGTGTATACAAGAAAGATAATGTTCATGAGTCATAATTGAATGGGTTAGGAACACAAGCTGTTTCAAATTGATATCCATCACATAGTATTGTCATTATCTTTACTGTTATTGAAGGTCCAGACATTAAAGGTGGGAAACTCCTCTTTATAATATAAATCTTTTGAAATCAAAACTTGACAGAATGAAAATATATTTAAAATTGCTCTCATTTGAAAGCTGAGAAATTTAACATCATTATTTTTTTCCATCAGGATGAAATCTCTGAAAAACCATCACAAACAGCAAGTGAGCTGGTCAAATCTATAAATGACAAATTTAAGGTAAGTATTGTTTACTTTCATTAAGATCAATAGAAGTAAAATAATAAATGAGATCCTTGTTGAGTGGGGTTTTTTTTCAATGAAAGCATAAGACAACTCCTTGTTTTACTTTTTGATTGTTGTAAGTGGTTTTTGTTTGCTTTTTTTTATTGTTGTAAGTTCTTTTTTTTTAGGACTGATATAATCTATTAAGATTACTGTAGTTTAAAAATTGTTTAGGGTATGTATCTGTGAAAAAATAATTTCATATCTCTACAAACTGGACATTTGGAAAACATGATAAAACTTTCTGTACATAATGTGCACTACTGTCAAAGACTTCTTAAATGACGATTTTGGAAAAGTCTCATCCATTATTCTTTTGTCATCTGAAGTATCTCAAAATTATTTGATAGATCTGTGTTACTGATAAACAAATCTGAACAATTAAGGATTTTAGATGGCAGAGATGCATAAAAAGTTTGTGTGGCGTTTAGACAGAGCAAAACATATTTTGCATAAGATTAAGAACCAATAAAATATTTTTTCACTTACAAAGAGTAGGAGGTCAAAACCAAATTTTTAAGTGTAAGCTATGGCTGCCAATAGAAAGAACTATGTTATCAAGAAATTTGATACCAAAATCATATCTGTAGGACAATTTTAAATGAAATTATGATTGTTTTCATTTTTGAAAATTCAGTAAAGTTAAGCTCCTCTGTCTCACAAAAACGATCACTCACAAACCTCATACTTCTTTAACTTAAAGTCATGAATACAGAGAAAAGGCCCAAATTTTTTCATGCCCCTTTGGAAACTATAGGATTTTTGTTGACAAAATAATTGAAAAAAAATTTTAAATTGTCTCTACACACAGAATCAATGACACACACATGGCCTGAGCGAACCGGCTATCCAGTCTAGGCAATTACATCTAGTAGAAGGCCATGATGGGTTTTGGTTGAGGAAGCGTTAAACAGAGCACTGTTGCGTTAACTCAAGAGAGTCGAAATTTGTTGACACTAGAAGAACATTCTTGTGCAAATGGAATGGCTTTTTTATGGTGTGCTTGTTTTTTCTGAGATTTTTACGTTACTCGCTCTAAGGAGCGTCTAAAAACTTTAAAAGCCTCAGATGGGCTCATAACTTTGACACCAGGGGTATCATTGTAAATGTTATTTTTAACATAATCTGATTCGACCAATCAGAATTCAGAAAGAGAGAAAGCTGTTTTTTCCTGATTCCCCACTGGCTTTCCCCTCTTACCACCCTAGTTTTCTAAGAATATGAGAGCACACCGTATTACATATTCCCTATCACAACACGCATGGTTGGAAAGAGTTGAAATAGGACTTTCCAATGGTGTAAGCCATATTACATTACTACATTGTAGAGAAAAGAGGACAGGGTGAAGATGACCGAACATTAGCCAAATCCGTAACATGCACTGTGGTGAACAGAAAAAGTGAAGGGTTTGGACTACCTGCTAAGAGAAACTGCGAGTGTCCTACGAGTTTGATTGGCGGGTTTTTTCTTCATGTAGTCAACCGGTCAATTTGAACCAAACATCTTATTGCGCCTCAAATAAAGGCTTGATCTTAGTTTTTATCAGCAGAGTAGTTCTTTCTTCTCAAGGTCTTTATATTTCAGTTATCAAAGAGGGTAATGTGTAGTCAAAACATTTAACGATATGACTAAAAATCAGCCATGCCTTCGGCTTTAGAGTTTCTTTTTTTATTTTTACTCATTTTCTTTTAAACCATTCTGTTTATTCTTGTCTCTTTTTACCAGGGATATAAAAAGTTGAGGATGAAAAAGACAAGTAAGTTTCAAGTACTTGCAGAGGAACAAATGATTTTTAATGAATGGTTGAATTTTACCATTGTAGATTTCATATCAGAAATAATGTTTCTATTCTTATTTGAACTAGTTCAACCTAAATCTGTACATACTTTTCAGCTGTAATGGTACAAATTTGCTGTTGTTCTGTTTTTCGTACAAAACAAGGACGTATTCACCACCCTACTTACTTGGCATGTGCCGTAGCTTTTCCCTGTATTACAAAAAAAACTTATTGTGATATATCTTCGGAGGGACTCTTTAGTCCAGAGGCAAGGTATTGGCCTTTCATCCAAAAGGTAGTGGATTCGACCTCCACGAAAAGTTGAAAAATGTTCTCAGGTTTTTTCTTTTCGAGCAAAATCTACCCCCTGGTCCGGGTAGGTGGATCGACACTAAGCCTCATCGGAGACGGGCGATAAATTGACGGTCCCGTGTGCAGATCACAACACTCTGTGCATGTTATAGATCCCCAGGCTATGTACAGGGCAGTCCGGGCAAAATTAAAAATCCTATCAAAAGCCCTGAGATCACCTTAGCTGTGGATGTGCGTGGGTAAATCAAATCAAATCAAACATATATCTTCTGTCTGGTTGTTGGGGTTTTTTAAGACTTTGCTTTACCTTTGAACATTTCGAATTTATTTGAGCTTCTTGAAGGATACATCTCTTTCTTTTTTTAAGATTTTAAAGATTTTGAAAATAGTTGATAATTGTGATTTTGTTTTGTGAATAGAGATACAGATAAACGATGTGGTATTATTTTAATTATCATCCATGCTTTAGCTTGTTACAAATTTTTATCTCATTTTACATGGCTGTAGCAAAAACCTCGCTCACTCCTTTCATCATTATCATTGTTGCTGTTGTTGTTATAGGGTGAAGGCAGAGACTGAGAAGAGTCGATTAAAGAAGCTCAGGGCAAAACTGATATTGACAGCTATGCAGAGTGTTACCCTGGGTATGTTTTCATGTTTACTTTTACTATGTCAAGATACTCTGTATTAGCCATGCATTTTGTCTTAATATATAATCAATCCTTAAAATTAAATAAAAAAGGGGAAGGGTGGAATTTTAGCTTAATCCAGTTCTTCCTTATTGCCATTTCATCTCTAACGTTTGTTTTGTGTTGGGGGAGGGTAGTGGTTCAAGTACAACAAACCTTTAATCATCGGTTGAGACAAGTGAAAATGCCGAAGATAAAAGGAAAGTGCTAACAATTGTATGGTATTTGAAGATTGTTTCTTTTGACAAAGAGATTTGAATCAATGAAATGTAAACTTGAGTAGAATGTTATAAATGAGATCATTGAAGTCTTGTGAGAGTCATAGCATTTCAGATACCAGTACCTTTCGTTGCCTTAAATATGAATCTATCTTCCTATAGGAAAGAAATAAATAAAATGGTTTTCAAACATCCGTGTCATATATTTTATCTTGACATAATTCTTAAAGCATATTTGAAGGAACTAAGAAATGATGCCTGAAAATAAGATTATCCCTGTTCTTTACATTATTTATTCACTTTGTGAGATAATTAATGAATTTTGTAAACGTCTAGACAACAAGAGATTTTCCTTCTCTTGATTTTCTTTTTCTTTCAAACGCCAGCTCCAAATCTTACGTGTCACTAGATAGATCAATACTTTTGTATATTGAACTTGTATCTCAAAATTGGCAATAACTGTATTATATTCTTTACAGCATGATGGAATCTGCAGACGCCATTGATGATTCTGATGAAGAAGTGGACTTCACCAAGATGGACCAAGGCAACAAAAAAGGTCCAGTTGGCCGCTGGGACTTTGACACTGCTGAGGAGTATTCCAACTACATGTCTCATAGAGAAGCTCTACCCAAGTGAGTTGTTTTCAATTAGAAGTGTCTCTTGTTATCTTACCTATGCTATCAGCTTTTTTTAAATGAGACACCAAGTAGTTTAACTAGCAGTTTTTAATTTGTACTAAGTTTCTGCAACATATTTTGTAAAACGAACAAAAGCTAGACTATGTTTCTTTTTTTCCATGAAACTTTTATCGATGGATTGGATCATAATTTAAGCTTTTCTATCTAAAACTAAGAACTCAAAGAACTCGAGGATAAAAAAGAAAAGAGTGAACACTACTCTATTTATTTTTTTTTCTCTTCTCCAGGGCTGCTTTCCAGTATGGTGTTAAAATGTCTGATGGTCGTCGCACCCGTCGCACTGGTCCGAAGGATGAGAAGCAGAAGCTGGACCGTGAACTGCAGCAAATTCAGCGAATTATTGAAAAACGGAAGCCTCACCACGATGGAGGAGGGAGCCGAGAGGCAAAACACCCTAAATATTAATGCTATCCCACTTTTGGTTCAAGATTTGCCCATAAACATTTATCACCCTCTTTGTTTTGGTTTGGGCTTTTTCTTTGCTGAGACTTGGGGGGGGGGGGGGGGGGGGGGTGTATTCAAAGATTGTATCCAAGTCCCTAGAAATTTTCATTTGTTGTTTACATATTTGATGCATGTCTCACCTATTGATGTTTCATTTTGATACAAAGTAATTTCAATGTTCATAATATAAAACTATCAATGTACCAGTGTAGATGATTTTTGTATTATGTTGTCAATGAAATTATCAAATCTTTGGGGTTTTTTTGTCTTTTTTTTTCTTGTTAACCAGGTAAGTCATATAGGCCTATGTGGTTTTCAAGATCATTGTGTGAGACAACATATAAAATGCCTCTTGAATAAAAACTTTCAATCACATTTCATGTTTTATGGGGTTTTTATGCACTTTCTTAAATCATCAGTCAATCATTAGTATTACTTTGTTTGTTTTTTTTTCCTTTTTTTGTATGTGTCTGTACATGTGAGAAAATATATTTACTATTTTCCTTTTTGTTAACTCATCATTTCAGTGTATGAAACTACACAACCAGGTCAACTTTTCTATGTTTGGACAAAAAGTGATATTCCATAGTGAATACAAATTTTGATAAAGAAATTTCAACTTCCCATTCGCATGAATATTTTGGTATACAAATATCTTCATATACGTAAACTTATAAACAGATAACTTTTTTTATAAATAAACCTACATTTAGACGTACATACATATGTACGTACATACATACATACATACATACATTAAATATACGATGGTGTCGGGCACATGCTGGCCAAGTCGAAAAACTAACTTTACAGGAGAGAAAAAAACTGAATAATTCTTTTGAAAATCGTTTTAAATCATAACATTTTGCACACATGAGATGGATGAGGTGTTTATTCCGATGGGCTATTTTTTACATGAAATTGATTCATTATAACGTCTTGGATTTGGCTGTTTTGAGACATAAGAAATTGAAGCACTCAGCCATCTGTACTTTGATCGACCCATTCAGTTTACAACTGACTCGGCTATTTTGTGTCGATTTGAAAAACGAAAGCTCAACTTAGCTAGTTTGATAAAACGTAGTTTTAAAGCATCTCTATAATTTCTGCTATTTTTACACAGTGTAGCTTTAGTTTCTGTTAAGATTTTTTTTTTAATTGGGAATTTCGGACTTGGTTGGTTTGTGCCAGACACCATCGATATGTATATATGTAATGTATACATACATTCGGGGTCTCTCAAGGGTTGGAGCTTATCCTGGTTTCACAAGGTCATTCCACTCATTTCACTCAACAAGTTTGTCACAAACTTAACTTCTCACTCCTGGGCTGTTAGTACATGCTGATGTTTGGTTTTCCTTTTCTTTCTCTCTTTCTTTTTGTCTCTCATCTTGCTGCTTCCTCTTAATTACCAATTCACCCTGAGATCACTGAACATGATGAACAGGGTAAATATCAATGAAGCCTAGAGAAACAAACTTTTCACTCTCACTTTCAGCTGCAGCTGGCTCAATTTATAACTCAACAAAGTCAGGAAAATGTGTTTAGCATTTTCCCCAAGGATCCTTCTGACTTGGCAAAGGATTTGAATCCACAACCTCCTAGTCTAATGTGTCAGTGTCAGACTTACATACATACATATACATAATACACACATGCATATACTTACTTATACATACGCATGCATAAATTCATGTTATATTTATACCCACCATACATACAAACGTTAAAAAAATCTTCGAGCACTTTTCTACTACACATACCTACATACAAAATACACATGTACTATGTACGTACATGCATACACATAGGCCTACATACACATACATGCAAAAAGTATGTACTGTACATGATCAAATAAAAATGTATTAGAAACTTCCTTAAACTAAGACCGCCGTAAAAATCATCGTTCTCCTCCCCTCCACCATAAGACATGCCCGCATAATGGCTCAGGTGCCACTAAAAGTAAATGCCATTACAGTTTACAGCCCGGAGTTTGTCCCAGTTTTTGTAACGTGAAGCAGAACCGGTGATTTTAATCACCTCCTGGACAGGATGCTAATATGAACAGGATTTTACTAGTGCTTGTACCCATTTCCACCTGGATCGAGTGGGGGAAATGCGTGTTTATGAATATCACATATCAATATCATAGACTTAGTGTCACCTAGTGGTTGCCGGTCTTGGGATCGCATGGTCCCGGGTTCAAGCAAAGTCAGGTCCGATGTTGTGTTCCCTGGGAAAGACACTTGGTGGATGGGGGGAGGGATATATCTACATATTGATGGCAGGAAATGTCAATATGACGTATAATCTTTTTGTTACAAAGTATTTTGTAGGCGAGGATAGGTAAAAACAGTCAAGCCTTTACTTCAATAACCCTAATACTGACTGAGAAGATGGCACTGGAAAACCGTGTAATGGGGCGGCTAATCGATAAATCTGGCGACATTGTTCCACTTAGCTTTGCGCGAACACTGCACGCCTAACGTTGAGTGACGTAAGAGGTGGAAGGCAAGCGTTGCCATTTGATATGTTTGTAAATACACACACAAGACTGGCTATTTTGACGGGGTTTTTCCCAACAGTTCACATCTAAACCTAGATTTACAATCCTCTTTACATTAGTAACAATGCCAGAGACTATCGAAAGAGTAAGGGGGCTGCTAAGGGCAATCCGTTTGAAAAATCTTTTTGTGTAATTTTCTTTTGATTTCTTTGCATTTTTCTCGAAATATATTTTTTCCCCACTAAATTTTTATCTCCTCTATCATTTACCAACCATTTTCTATAATATTTAGCACACACGTTACTTTCTGTCTCGAACCCTGAGATCACCGCCATGGTGGACATGGTTACTTCAAAGAAACAAAACAAACCTTTCATCTCGATGTTAATAGAATGACATCGGGGGGGGGGGGGGGGGGGGGGGATTTATATCTTGTAAAATAAATAGATAAAATCATAAAAATGACATTTTTGCATAAATCTATAAACGATAAACTCTTTAGATATTGAATGGGAAAAAACGATCTGCACAGATTTTAGGTGATTTTATTCACAATTCAGTGAGGAGATAGGTTTTGACAATTTTGTCATATTCAAAATGGCGGCCGTTTCCTTGGGAACCAAAGACGCTACAAACAAACTTTTCAATCATATTGACTTACTGACTTGGATGCTTTTCGTATCCTGGTCTACAGAACAGGACGCCTCAGCAACTTCTGTCATTCGTTTAATGAGGAGATTCCAATGTTTTCAATCTTATGCAAGTAATCTTAGATGTTCCAGATCTTCTTTTGTTTTCAATGATAGGCCAGAGTTGAATCGGGAAAGTTCTTTGTTGATCACTGTTGGTAATGTGGTTACTAGCCTCCTCTGAACCTTTCACCGAAGTTGGTGAATTATAGCTCCATACCTTTGCTGGCAGGTATTTCTTCGTTTCGTCTTAGAATATACCCAAAAAGGCGCCAACGGCTTTCTACAATGAAGGTTGAGATGTGCTTTTCATTGCATTCTTTAGATTCTGACTTGTTGGATAGTTTGGCTGGATAGTATATGTTTATGACTTTTCGTAATTGTTTTTGATGGCAGGCATCTAATTTGTTCATTTCAGTTTGTGTCAGTGCCCATGTACTACAGTTGTAGGTTAAGATAGATTTCACAAGTGATGTTTCTTTTTATTTATCCAGACGTTCTTCAGTTTATTAAGACAACAATGGACAGCTGTATTAGCTTTTCTTTGTCTTCTGTATTCCCTATCAGAGATCCTACTTTCTTCGTTGTTTTCCATGCAAACGCATCTCTGCGAATAACAGTCAACTTTGTTTTATCAACATTAACGTTGAGCTGAAACTCTTTTTAGTACTTTCTGGATTTGGTCGACATTTATGTAGTCAAGTCCTATGAAGTCTACATCGTCTGCATATACAATTTCCTTGGAATTATTTCTTCTAGTGGTGATTTTGGATTTCCTATGACAGTTCGCACTTCTTTAAAGGATATTCGAGATAGATAACAAATAGTAATGAATCCATCTCCTTGGACATGCCGAAGCGAAACGCAATGATAAAGGATTACCATACTTTGACAGTTACTCATATTTGTACTAAACGGAAAACCCAAGCTCAGCAACAAAAACAAATTCCCCCCTCCCTCCCCTTAAATAATAAGTGCACACAATATGTATCTGACAGTATTTGCTATAGATGTATTGCTTTGTTCTTGGGAAAGAAATCAGACAATTTTAATTCTTGGTGAAGAAAAAAAAGGTACAACGGATGCCAGAACTATCTGATTCTTTTTGGTTGGCTGATTAGGGATTTTGAGTGACATAACACAACATCTGAACGCACTGAACACGACCTTCAATGGCAAAGTGCAGTGGTGAGCCAACTGTATTCGCACACCAGAGTCTTTGCGATCAAGCTGCAATTTTTCCAAAGGCACCTGTCATGAACGCAGCTATATACCACACATTTCTCATCGTTGTAGGAAATAATGACTAGTTTTTCAGAGAACAATAACAGTACGCAAATGAGAAGGTATGCAACAGACGTCTCATCTCTGGCTGAGGAGTTTCAAAAGCGCTTTTTGGATTTGCAGCTATTGAAAAGGAGATCACGCCTTTTTTTTCTTTCCAAATGTCGCAGAATACCGTAGTCGGCACCAATAACTCCCTCTTGTCAACTTTTATCGCCAGTTGGCAGATTCCAAGAGATTCGGACATTTGCCAAGAAAATGCTGAGCTTGTATACCTGTGCGAAAGGACATTCTTGTGTATGAACCTTAACAAGAATGAGGACAAGACATAGTGACTCTCATCTGCGTGACATCTTGCGCATCAAAACTATTGTCTTTGAGCCAACTTAACCTATTTACTGCAGTCAAAATATCAGTATATGTATATATCACCTTTCACATAATTAGTGTAGGCAAGCTATTTGTTTAGTCTTCTGATGTGAATACTTTCTAAAATCTCGGGGAATTGATTTTTGTTGTGATAATGAAACTTGTTCAATCAGTATACAATCAGATTTTGTTCTTTCGTAATTGAAGACCGCATCATATGAAGAAATAGTCTGAAAGATTACATATTATTCATTGTTAAATGCTCACTGTGCATGTAAGCTTCTAAATACAAAATATATGTATGTAAACAAGAAAATAACATAGATGTGTCCATTTAAAAGCATTGTCTATAATATATGTGTCTCTTTTTGTCTGTCTCTCTGCCCTTTTCTGCCTGACTGTCTGTACATTTGTCTCGTCGCCTTCCCCCTCCCTCTTCTCTCTCTCTCTCTCTCTCTCTCTCTCTCTCTCTCTCTCTCTCTCTCTCTCTCTCTCTCTCTCTCTCTCTCTCTCTCTCTCTCTCTCTCTCTCTCTCTCTCTCTCTCTCTCTCTCTCTCTCTCTCTCTCTCTCTCTCTCTCTCTCTCTCTCTCTCTCTCTCTCTCTCTCTCTCTCTCTCTCTCTCTCTCTCTCTCTCTCTCTCTCTCTCTCTCTCTCTCTCTCTCTCTCTCTCTCTCTCTCTCTCTCTCTCTCTTATAATCCCATCTCTTATAATCCCAACGCTACCTGTTTCCTCTATGTGTTATTAACATCAATCTGTAACAATAAACTAAACGTTCACGTTCAAGGATATCCTATGTAATAAATAAATACCTGTCCGGAAACCTCAATATCACAATAATCGTCCACGTCGATTGTTAAGCTTTGTTTGTGTGATGTCAAAAACCAAATGTGACACTGTTAAGTCTGAGATATGAGTAGTTTCCAATTTTGTACATTGTGGATTTGAGTGTATGTCTGCCTACACTGTCTGCTTTTTCGCAAAGAACATAGAAGACGTCAGGTGATTTTGAGTACTCTGAAAATACAGACTCTGAATTAACAATGTTACTCTCTTTATTAGATAAACCGTGAACCAACTAATGATAAACAAAAAATAACAGATGCTATCCTAATAACTCGAGAATTGTAAAATGGAAGTCGAGGACGACTTGTCATGAGGCGGTAGGTGTAAGTCTGAGATATGAGTAGTTTTATTTTTGTAGAGAGTGTGGGTTTGAGTGCATTTGTCTGCCTACGCTGTCTACTTTTCTCCTCCTACCCTCACCCCTGTTACTGTTTATGTTGTTTTGTTCGTTTGAGCCACTCAGCTTGGACTCATGACACCCCCGCTGTTCTTCTCATCTACTCTATATGACCTTGTTTATTCTCTTGCCCACTCTCTTCTTGCTACGTGCATCTGGCGGTGAGATGATCTGTATTGGGGAATTGTCCAGGGGATGAGACAGTGAGACCATTATCATATCATATCACATCTTTTCAGTTTATATAGGTCATTGGACCTTTAAATACCCCATACATCTCAAAATAATCATGGAGTTTTAAAAATGATTGAACATGTAGTAATCAATAAGAACAATGCACATTCATTCCTCATATAGATATTTTAAATTATAGAGCTCCATATCAATGGCATTTTAAAAAGAATTCATACTGTTTGCATTGTTTGTTTTGAACAGTAAATTATTCCATAATTTGACTGTTCGTATAATGAAAAAGTATGTCTCACAGAAGTAGAACTTCCTGTAATATAAATCTTAAATCTATATCCCTGAGTAAAATTCATATGGGAACAGTTGAAAAATGATTTATAATCAATAGCATCTATGTTATGAACAATTTTATACAATTGGATAAGACCCCCCCCCCCCCGTTTTCTTTTGTATTTTAGTGAGGGAGACGAAGAAATTTCAATCTTACATCATATGACATATCACCATGTTCCAAATCTCTCAAAAACCTTGTCGCTCGTCTTTGTGCTTTTTCTAAAAGAATAGATTTATAATAAAATCAGTATTGACCCTTGAACATTACAAGAAGTCATCTGCCTTACTCACTGTCATTAGATAGATGTGTATTTGGGATTGTGAGCGAGGGGCTATGTGACACAAATAAAAGATAAAGAAAAAGAAAGTTTGAAAGATTCCCAAATCCTCGGTGAAAGAAAGAGCAAAAGAGAACAAAGACTGATGAAAAGATGATGCAAATATTAAAAACATGATCTAAAAGAATAAGATTATCATCAACAACAAAAAGACGAAACAAAACATTAACAATAAAGCAACCCAAAACAAAAAAAAAACACCCAAAAAAACACCCAACAAATTTAAACACCGGCAACTACGACGAGCGAGTTATTAAAGTGAACAATTCTATAATAATACTATAAAACTTCGAAACACATCCATAACGAAGGTCGTAGGTAAAAGGTCAAATTACAGCCTCTTCATTGGTCATATTTTCAACTTAGCTACTGTGGCGGAAGTTATAACTATATTTTCAAAAACAATCGTGCGCTTCTTGATGCAGTTTTAAATGCAATAGTGAAATAATTACCCACGATAAAGCGGAGAACATTAAATGCTCAAAATTAAGATTGCAATTCCACTGGCTTATGTCAACAGCGTAACTATAAAAGGAATCGTGTAGATTTCTGATCGTGAGTTCCACAATGATGATGTTTATTGCTGAAACTGACTGCCTACTCTACAAAACTCCACTCTTGACTCTCATCATTGAATGTACTCTAGATCTATGAGCTCACAGTACTCGCACCCTCTCTAGTCGAACTAAGATTCTCCTATTGGGAATTATAATTTTACTTCAGAACTAGACCGGCTAGATCACCCTCCCGTTAAAGGTGACGCGAAAGACTATTATTTTCAATCTAATATGTCTAATAATAATAGATCTATCTTATTTAGAGACTAGAAGTGGAATCTAAATTTAGATAGATCTTGATCTAGAAATCTGAATAGATCTACAATCTAGACCAGATGTCTTAGTTTATACAGTTTAGTAGTCTAGAGCTAGAAGCTAGCTCTAGATTCTACACTTAGATGCTTATACTTTCGTATTCGGGAAGACTAGCTCTACCAGTAACCACCATCAAGGATAGGGCTTTTACATATAACGACCAACAGATGCCTAAAATGAGGTGTACGACAATCGACATGGTGACCTTACTTAGTGTTAGGCACACGGCGACAATGACATGGTGTGATTTCCTTTCGGATGAGTTACTTTGCTGCTGGAGGGTCTCACCTCAGTAATAAGATGACCTGCCTTCTCTTCTTATCTAGATCTACATCCACTGTCTGTACTGTACAGCTTTTATCCCATTGAATTGAATCACTGGTTTGTCATTTACAAGGCAATTAGAATCGAACAGTCTTCCATGGTTATACGGTTCTTCTCTTCATGTCATAAGTTGCACGAATTTATCTAGCGTTTTTATTTGACTGGGCATGCATTGCATGTGAACAGTTTTATTGCTCCTCCATCGCGTTGGCCTGATCCATTGTGCCTTCAGGTCTTCGTGGCAAGCGATGGTCAACCCGCCTACGTGCTCATCACCGAAGTGTTAACCGACCTAAGAAGAGAGTCGGCCCTTTATTTAGGGCTTGATATGGTTGGCCCGGGAAGCGTGCAGGCCTTACTTAGGAGTGTCGTCATTGGCACTGGAAGCGTGCAGGCTCTATATTCAGGGCCAGACATCTAGGCTTCTTGAATGGAAATTTCCAGTTTGTTTAAATGGTTTATGCAGACCTGCTGTTTATCCCGATTTAATCGGAATCATCCCGGTTTTTTAGCAAAAATTTTGCGAATTTCCGATTTTGTGTTGGCCCATCTCGATTTCTTTGTAATACAACTGCAGTCGTTGCCTGGATGGCATTGTTCTGTATATTAGCTTGCGCGGTTTTTGTTTTTAATCAGCCAATAGCCGGATTCGTGCATATCCAGGATTCGTGTTATAAGTAATGTAGGCGAAATATAACTTCACTCCCACTGTGGCTCCTTCGTATTATATGAGTAAAATATGGTGTACGGTTCTTTGCTAATATATTGTCTTTGTCTCATTTGTAATATATTGTTCTCTTCCGAGTACTTGTGCTTGTTCGATACTTCAAAACTCGTATGATTACATGTTATTGAGGCCTACCGCAATTACTAGAGCCTTGAATTTCGAACTGATCAAGCAGAAGGCTTCGGATATTCAATGACCTGTTAGATAGATCTGATATTCCAATGACCTGTTAGATCTAATTTGTAACTCATGTTCATGTATATATACATATAAATGTGTAGAATATTATGAAAATAGTAATTTTCAAACAATATCATTATCAGGTACGTATGCTGTATAATGCGTGAAGAAAACCAAAGGTTAGGTTAGCCTTGAGTTCCCTCCCAGTGAAGGTAGCCTTGAGATGCAGGCCTCTTATCAGCCGAGAAACTGAAGAAGGCTGCCAGACATGCCTTCGAATGGTATCAGGAGAGCCTCAGGTCATCCTTGGAAAGGATAGGGCTTTTACATATGACTTTGCCTTTGCCAGCAGATGCCCAAAATGAAGGCTGTCAGATGCCCAAAATGAGGTGTAACGACAAATCAGCAAAGTTGCTTCTCGGAAGTATATTCAAAGGTGATTTTTTGTATCAAATTATTTAATCAAAGATTTTAAATATTGTGGAGAAATATTATGCATTGATGTGATGAATTATAGCTTGATTTAATTTTCAAACAATATTTTTTAATTCAGATGTTATAATGCGTGAAGTAGGTTTTGAAGGTTTAAGGCCTCTTTCAGACAGTTGTAGTAGACAATTTGAGACTTTTATCAAGCATATATATAGCTCTTATATGAGAATGAACTTTCCTGCCTGATATACAACATAAATTTCTTTTATCAAGCATATATATATATATGAGAATGAATATATATAAATATATAAATATTATATATATATATATATATATATATATATATATATATATATATATATATATATATATATATAATATTAAATATAAAAAGTGTTTTAAATATTGGTGTTTTGTTATTAATTATTTGACTCATTTTCTTACATAGTCATCACCACATTCTTTTTTATTGGGTTTGAGTTAATAGATTTAACGTTATAAGTTCCAACCACTTTGGTAATGACCAAATGTAAAAATGTGTGATTTTAATTCTTGTCTACTGTCCCGATCCCCTGCCCCCAATGTAACTTTCTCTCAATATATTTTATCATTTTACTGAATATTTTTGTCTGTTTTCTCTACTTGCACAGGATTCAATGCCACTATCTTGGCTTATGGTCAGACAGGAAGTGGCAAAACCTTTACGATGGGTGGCTGTTATGAAGCATCACTCTCTGGTGATGAGGACCACATGGGGATTATACCACGTGTTTTACGAGATGTATTTCAGGGTATCAAAGACAGGGACAGATATGAGTTCAGCGTGAGGGTGTCTTATATGGAGGTTGGTTATAGTTTTTATAAATATATTTAAAAAAAAAAGATTTACTTAAATTTTGCATTATAGTTTGATTTCTTGTTTGTTCCCTCTTTACTAAACATAATTATGTTGTGGATACTTTCATGATACATTATTTTGATTATACTCAATTAAGTTAATACTTTGTGACAAATGAATTTAGTAACAATGTTTAGAGTGAATCAAGTAACAAAAATGTGTGTGTAGATTATATATTATATTATAATGATTTATGCGGGTCATAGCTTCTGTTTGGAACTTAGATTGTTGGATCATTAATTTGTTAAAACAAGTTTTTATTTAAAGGAAACCAGTATTATAATTCCCTAGATAAAGTATGCATCGAAGGAACTTTTAGTTTTTGCAATTTCATGACCTGAAAACAGTAAGTTTTTTTCTCCACGGAGTGTCATTTTGTATATATTCGCCTTTGAAAATTGACCACTTGTACAGATTTTGTTATTTTGTAAATTGTCTTGTCTTTAGAAATAGGAAATGATAACAAACGTTATTTACAAATTTATATAAAATCTGTAGTATTATATTTATAACAAAATGACTTTCAGTAGGAAAAGGACCTTTTTGTTCTCAGTTCGCAGTTAGTTCATCTATTTTATTGATTCTGACATTTTCTGTCAACAGATATATAACGAGGAAGTTAATGATTTGTTGGTTCCTCCATCTCAACGTGATTCTCTCATCATAAGGGAAGAAACAAATGGGGGTATCAAAGTAAGTAGCTTGTCATAAAAGCACTGTAATAATATCAATTATTTATCTTCTCTCAAACGTGAATTACTTTTACTGTGTGTACTAATAACTCTTATGTCTACACTTCAATGAAACGATTAACTCACCCTTTTGTAGCATTTTATATATGTCTTTCTTCTTTCCTTATCAGTTCCCATTCTACCTTTCGGTGTATGGGTTCAGATGCTAGAGATTATCTTTCTCTAAGATGCCGTGTCCTGTCACTTTCAGTTTCCTTCCAAAAAAGTTAAATTTCAATGCTTTAATGCCTCTTTATGTATGTCCTTCCCACTTTCTCCGAGGTCTGCCTTTTGATCTTTTACCTTTGGTTTTAGCACTGCATACTGATTTAGCTATTCTATTGTCATTCATTCTGTTTACATGCCCAAACCATCTCAATTGATTTGGTTTGATCTCTTATTGTGTTTCTGATTTGTCTCTTTTAGTTTTCCCTACTACTCTTCTTAGATATTTCATTTCAGCTGCTTGTCTAAGGTCCAGGTTTTAGTTTTTGCCACTACTCTTTAGAATATTTCATTTGCTGCTAAACTGTCTAAGGTCCTTTTCGACAACTGTTTTTGTTGACAACTCTTGTTTACCTACAAATGCAATGATTATTGTTGTAAACTGTTTTTGATTTTGATTTTATTCTCTTGATTTCCCTACTGAGTTAATCATTTCTCCTGGTCATTGTAGCTTTGTCTAAGGTGCCTTTTAAATTTTTAAACTGATTTCTCCTGCCCAATTTAAGATTTTTGTTTTAGCAACTCTAGTTACCTAGCATTGTTTTGGGTTTTTTGGATCATTCCTCTTTATTTAGTTGATTTATGTTAATCATTACTCCTGTTATTTCTTTGAAGTGTGTTCTAAATTCTCCCTGCCCAATTTAAGATTTTGTGTTTTAGCTTCCCTAGTTACTAGCATTGTTTTTTTGCATTTACTCTCATTCCTCTTTTATTTAGTTCATTGTTCATCATGTTGATATGCGACTGAAGGTCCTTTTCTGATTTTTCAAACAGAACTAAATTATCGGCAAATGAAAGCATCGATACATTTATTGGTTTGAGCTTCCACATACCTACATTCATTTTCTTCATTTTTGAGGATGCCTTTGCGACTGAATCCATAAATGTGATAAACAAAAAGGACTTAGGATACAACACTGTCTTACTCCTATATCTACATGAAAATTTTCAGATATGTTTTCAGCTACTCTCACTGCACATGTTGGTTTATTGTAAAAACTTAATGGCTTCTATTAAATTTTGCTCTACGTCGTGTTCTTTTAAGGAATGCCATAGTTTGTCCCTCCTCAGTGTCAAATGCCTTTTCTAAGTCAATAAAACACAGGTGCAAGTGATTGATTCTCTCAATGAATTTGTCTATTTTTTGTCTAATTGTAAACATGTGGTCTTGTACACTTCTTCCTGGTCTAAATCCACTCTGATGTTCTTCAATCTGATCCTCTACTCTTTTCCTTAGTCTCATTTCCAGTATCCTGGCAAACACCTTTCCTAGTACACTATGTAGAGATATCCCTCTATAGTTAAAGCATTCCATAGTTGATTCTTTCTTATGTATTGGTACTACCGTTCCCTTTTTACAGTCATCTGCAAATCGTCTTTTGATAATTTAATTTCTCTTCCTTTTGGTTTAATATTTACCTCTAATAGCCGTGGGCTTATAAATTTCCAGCTTCCTAGTAGCTTTTCATACCTTTTATGCACTAGGAGACCTACTCTTGCTCTAGCTCTATCTTTGACATCTACTCCTGAGAAGATTAAAATATTATTTGGTCCTACATTTTCTATTCCTTGTCTTTTTTCTTTGTTTCTGTAATGGCCAAAATGTCTACTTTGAAATTTTCCATTTCTTCAACTAATTCTAACTCTTTTCCATTTATTGCCCTATCGTTCCATGTTCCAAAAATCACAGTCCGTGTTCGTTTCCATTTTCGTCGTTGAAAGGTCAAGCCGGGTATATTAATATTATATTTAGTTCTCTGCATCAGTTAGGTTTTGGATAAGCAGGGGATTAGCCCACTGTACCCTAGGTAGATGGTGGGGCTGCCAACTTGAGGCCTCCTACCAGGCCTTATTATTTTCTATCAGGGTTAACTCCCTAGCCTTTGGTCGTTCAAGACCAGCCTGCAAGGCAGCAGGTTGTTATATTATGTTAGGGTTAACTCCTTTAGGCTTTGGTCAACCAAGACCGGCCTTCAAGGCATCAGGTTGTTTTCTGTCAGGGTTAATTCCCTTAGCCTTTGGTCAAGCAAGACCCACCTGCAAGGCAGCAGGGGACTCGTGGAGGGTGGAATCGTCTACTCCCCGTACTCCCTTGTCCACTGCCGGATGTCTTTCTTCATATTTGAAAATATTTATGGATGGGGGAGACTTTAAGGAATCATTTCTGGTCACAGCTGGTCAAAAGTGTTAATACTTTTTGTTATGATATACAACAGTTTTGCTTTTACAAGGGATTACGTGATGAGATTTGGGCACTTCAAGAATTTCACATTGTTACAGGTTTTAAAATAGTTTTATTTGTTATTCTGGTGATTGGTTTCAGATTGCTGGTCTGAAGGAGATACCAGTTTCTTCTTTTCCAGAAACTATGAGATATTTGACTTCAGGGTCTGAAAGTCGCACAACAGGTGCTACTGCCATGAATAGCACTTCAAGCAGATCACATGCCATTTTCACTCTACACATTGAGCAGAAAAAGAAAGAGGATTTGTAAGTGCTTGTTTTTTGTATTACTTGTTTTTTAATCTTTGTTTCTTTTTTTCTTTTTAATAGAAAAGTTTAAAGTAATTCCCTAACCCTATCAACGGAAGCATTTTCACTTTGTTTTGTCATCTAAACAGGATTGACTCTTTATATTAAATTGCTATGGTATTGGCAATTAAATGTTTTACATATTATTTTTAGTTCATTCCTTTAATCCTATGCTTTCTCACAGGCTTTGAAGTTCCTCTTAAACCACACGGAGATGTCATCTTTCTTTTTTCATTTTTATTCCTTGATACCAGGGATGATTGCTGTCAGGTAAAATTTCATCTTGTAGATCTTGCTGGCTCAGAGCGTTGCAATAGAACAAAAGCAGAAGGGGAACGATTCAAAGAAGGTAACAGTGATGACAATCTCTCCTCTATTAAGTTTACTCAACAGGGTTGCCAAGCGTCCCGCATTTTGCGGGACAGTCCCTCATTATCCTCGTCCGTCCTGCATACGCATTGCTTGTCCCGCAAATCTGACTTTCTGAACTGTTTAACTTTCAAGGAAAACCCCCACAGTAAACTAACAGTCTTAGCGTGAGCATGACAGTCTCTCTCTCTCTCTCTCTCTCTCTGTCTCTCTCTCTCTCTCTCTCTCAAAACACCAAGTCTTAGCGTGAGAATGACAGTCTCTCTCTCTCTCCCATCTCTTTATGTCCCCCATCTCTCTCCCGCTCCCCCCCCCCCCCCATCTCTCTGTCTGTCTCTCTCTCTCCCTCTCTTCATCTCTTTCTATCCCTCCTCTTTCCCTCTCTCTTTCTCTCGCTCTCGCTCAAAACACAAGAACTAATATTATATACACAACATTGCGATCAATGCAGACCTGTGTAGCATTGTGTTTGGGATATGCAGCCCTCAATAGTATTAATAATATTTTCTGAGACTAATACACTATAGTAATATTCCATGTGGGCCTTCTACTACCACAATGCTACATGACTATTGATTTTTTTCAAGGTCGCACGTGATAACCAGTATTACTAGACTTGAGCTTTATTTACATTAATCACATACTCTTGGTAAAAGCTTAAGGGTTTGAGCCATGAATGAAAGTGATTTTTGTGATTTCAGTAAGGTAGTAAAGTTCATTGTACCTTTGAACTCAACGTTGGAATGAGCGTTGCTAGGATTTGAACCTTGAAACTCGTGATCCTAAGTCTAACAGCCTAACCACTCGGCCACCGACCCCTCACTTTTCAGATAATTTGTGCTTATCTTATAATTGATATTGACCCCCTCAAACCAATCATGGACATAAAGGGAGATTACTCACATAAATCACATACACCGATTTTTTAGGCAAGTTGATCTTTTAGTCAAGATCCATTAAACATCGGCTCACCAGCATTCCCTGTATTGAAGCAAATTACTCGCCCTTGCTTTTAATGGAATCCATCACCAGCCCTTCTGAAGGCTTACAAATCAGCTACAACTGTCGCTCTGGCCAACTGCCAAGCACAGATTGTAGACCAAAAGTATTTATTTTATTTTATTTAAAAACTGTGAGAGGACACTTCAGTAAAGACATAGAATTATAGTGAAGACTCCTACTGCTAATCATATAACTTTCTCCTTCAGTTTATACTGTAATTAATCTTTGGAGATTGTAGGTGTGGCTGAATCAAGAATCATGGCTTATAGAATTATGTTTTATTACATATTAGTGCTTTGAGTCTAATCTAAATTAGACTAGATTGTTTGTCATTCATATTGATTTTATGTACTTGGCATGTCCTAGCTACTTCTGAAACTGAAATCCAGAGAAAATCTAGAAATTTATATTTAAATTAATACAAAGGTTAGTGATAGTACTAATGATAGCTAGGTGTGGGAACGAGAGAATAGCCTATTCTGTACACTTGTCTATGAGTTTATGAAATACATCGGTCAGTCTCACTGTTCCTCATTTCACGTTAAAGTGTCCCTCATTTTGACTTTTCAAACTTTGCAAACCTGACTCAATGTAGACAAGGCAATTGTTTTGCCTGCGGTTTTGAATAATAGAATTTTCTTGTTTTTGTCAAGTCATTAGTTTCATTCATCTTGTTCCTTTAAAAACAAAAAAAAGTTTCCTTCATTGCTTAGCATTTTATTTGGTTTGTCTTTTTTTTTTTTTTTTTTTTTTAAATTTAAATTAATTTGCTCTTTTTCTATTTTTGTTCTGTAAAATATTCCTCCCTAGTAATGTATTTGAGAAAATTACAACAAAAAAGTCACATTTGTTGAAGATTATAAAATTCAGACGAGGTTTTATATGTTAGAATTTGTTTAATTCCTATAACAGTTTTTTCAGCTGCTTGCAATAACAGGATGCTTTCTTTTTATTGCACAGGGTCAATATTAATAAAGGACTTTTGGCACTGGGGAACGTCATTAGTGCTCTTGGGGAAGAAGCTCAAAAACGAAATCACATTCCATACAGAGATTCAAAACTGACAAGGATTTTACAAGGTAAGTCCAAAATGTTTTTGACCTTTGGTAACATTATGTACAGCTTTAGAATTGTGACTCTGGTGCAAACATAGGTTTCAGTAATATATACATGATAGGAGTAATTAGCCTTTAAAATGTTTTGTTTACATTTTTGTGGGTATTTTTTTCACTCATGATTTCATTACTTTTCTTAAAGCTCAACATTCTTTGTAAGAAAAGGTAAATACAGTAATTAAAGTAATAAACAGAATTAGCATGATCAGCTATTCTACCAAAAATAAATAAAGAGGCCAAGAGTGACAATTTTTAATCCAGTTTTGTTTCTGTATATTAAGCCGGGGAAAATATTGAATAAGATATAATAAGATTGATCATAAAGTCTACATTGAATTAACAAAGCAGTAGAGAGAGAGATGAGTGGTATGTCAGAATACTTTTTATTATAGAACTCGCAAATTCTGAAAAAAATATCGCCATTTGTAATAAACTGTGTCTAATTGCATGTGATTATTAGGTAGGGTTCTCAGGTTTAGGTAGGTTTTTTTTAATACACAAATTGTTGACCATGCTAATTTAAAAGATATTCTTTGACCACCTTTCATAAAACAAGTCATTCTTTTTTTTTAATATCCTAGATTCATTGGGTGGAAACAGCCATACGCTTATGATTGCTTGCGCCAGTCCAGCTGACTCAAATATTGAAGAGACATTGAACACATTACGTTATGCGGACAGAGCCAGGAAGATTAAAAATAAACCCATAATTAATCGTGACCCTCAGGCCGCAGAAATTATGAGGCTGAAAATGCTTGTAAGTAATGATTAACACTTCCTTCTTTTCATTTCTCATTTATTTGTTGATTTTACTCTGAAACAGATTCCTAATTTGTACTTTGATATTGTCAAAGTTTCTCCCTGCGTCTGTTAGCTTTCTCTGACTTTTTGTTGTTAATTTATCTAATACATTTTTATTTTTTGATTTGTTTTGAAAACTTACTGGTTGAGACAAAGACATAAATTTAAGAAAATACTTTATAGATCAAAATCAATGCTCAAAGTTCACAGGCAATATGCACTAATCATGATTAATGATAGCTTTTGCTGGTGGGTTGCTAGTTTCAAACAATTTCTCTCACTAAAGAAGCCAGTGATAAGGTTCAAAAGAATTCAAATATTTCTATCCGATATTTGATAATTGAGCCCAAAAGTTTCAATTTAACCCTATTGATTTGATCATCAGAATTGTTTGGTTTCAACACAGAATCGTGCAAATTTTCCTCAAGGTATATATAGGAAATGCATACAACTTTGTTGTTCTATGCTTTCTTTCGTGGATTAGTTTGCGAACGCTGCTGGTAGGTCCAGTGGGAGCTGTTTGTAGCTCCTACCTCTTTCCTTTCCTCTTTCATTTATCGTTCATCTTGCCTTTTCTCTTGATTCACTCTCAGATCACCACATATGGTGGATGGGGTACATTCAATGAACCAAAAACTATACTATCTTTCTATCTATAGTCATTCTGACATGCTACCTATCTGTTAAAAATGTTGACAGTCTTAAATTATTTTTTATTTTTTTAAATGAGAGAACACAATCATGCTCACTATTTTTGTATGAAATTGCGAAAAACCATAATTGTGTGTCTCTGACCAGGTCCATCAACTCCAGAGCCAGTTGCTGGGTGGAGGTATCAGCTCATCTTCTTCATCCATGAAGACAGAGTGAGTAACCTGGTTTATTTTGTTTACATGCATGAACAATTTGTTATGTTTATGAAGCAGTTAGAATGTCTTCATGAAGAAGAAAGTTTTGATTTATCTAATCTAAAAGTGTACACACACAAAATCACTAGCGTTCATTAAATCTTCATCAAAGCAAAGTTGATTTAAAGCAATTCTTATGACAGTGATTATGAATGAAAAGTCACCTTAATGCTTGTATTGACAGCCTCATATATTAATTAAATTTTAAAAACAATTCTTGATCAAGTAACAAAATTGATGTCACCATAGCTTTGAAATGATTTGAAACCTGATGTCAACTGATCTCATCAGCCTTGTAACACGTGATTTAAAAAAAGGAACAATTACAACAACAAAAGAATGTGCGTAAAATTAGCCTGCAATGATGCCTTGTATATAGCTTTCTTAACATTAACTATATATTATTTTACTATCTCAGAGGCCTTTTGTCATTTGCTTCAGTTCTATGGGCGGTTGGAGGGAGCAGCTGGTAGGTTCTATTCTTTCCTTTCACTCTTTCACTTGTTTTTCATCTTACTGTTTCCTCTTAATCCACCCTGAGATCACTGCGATGGTGAGCCGGGTAGATATCAATGAAACAAACAAAGCTTTAGCACTAAGTTTCTCTACCTTGGGCTTTCATATAATTTTCTAGGATGAGCTCCAGCACCAGTACAATCTGTAGTGATACCACCATTAATCAAAGCAATGAAGAAATCAAGAAGCTCAACGTGTGTTTGGCGGAGGTCAAGGAGGAAAATGTTCGACTCACTAAGGAACTTCAACGTTCTCTAGAGCAGCGAACTAGAATGATGGAGAATGTCTTGCACCTGGAGACAAAAGTTGAACATCTCAAAGAAAGGATGACTCGGCTTCAAAGTGAAACTGGGTGAGTTTTTAAAAAAAAAGTTTTTATATACAATGTCAGTAACATTATATTGATTTTCTGTTGTGCAGTACAGTAGCATTTGTGTAATACAGTAGTATCTAAGAATCCGCCCCTTGGGCTACTGGCGCCTTCCATTCTTAGTAGTACTCATTAGTATTTGATTGATTTTTGTATGAACTTGTGTACTATGATTGGATGTTTTGTTTTACTTTCTTTTTGTCTTTTCCCCCCCTCCAGAATTAATTTGGACCTGCTCAGCTCCAGCATTGATGTTGAAAGAAATCCAGAGGCGAAGTCAGAATTGGAAAAGCTTCATAAACTCATTGAGTCAGTCAAGCATGACAAAGAGGTGTGTTGTTAGTAGATCACAGAAGATTTAAATGATTAAATTAATCAATTAATTTAGGTCAATGTATCTAATATAAGTATTGGATCTTTTAATATCAAACAACTCTGAAAAGACGCAAATGGTTATTAATCACAGCCATTTCACTTTTTAGTAAGCATCTTTCATGTATTTGTATGTTTACTGTTTCTATCACAGATGCCAGAGGAAGAGGATGAAGAGGAAGAGGATGACAACAATGACGATTTAAGATGACACAGAGTCAGACAGGGTATGGACTACATAAGCACTATTTTCCTCTCCTTTTTGTTTTTAGTCTTTAAATCATTTCAGGATCATGATTTGTCATTCATTAATTTGTTTGATTTTTTCTTTCATATTCATTTGAGAGTTGGGAATGATTTCCTATCCTCCAATTGCATTAGAAGTGATCAAGGCTGATGAGGAGAATGATTACAAAATATCTCTTCTTTAAACAAAATTTTAGTTTGATCTAATTATTGATGGGGTTTGAAACTAAAGCATGATCTCTTTTTTGTTCTCTATGATTCCTCTCTCATGCCTCTCTCTGTGTCTGTCTGTCTCTGTCTCTCTGTCCCTCTCTGTCTGTCTGTCTGTCTCTCTCTCTCTCTCTCTCTCTCTCTTCTCTGTGTCTCTCTCTCTCTGTCTCTCTCTCTCTCTCTCTCTCTCTCTCTCTCTCTCTCTCTCTCTCTCTCTCTCTCTCTCTCTCTCTCTCTCTCTCTCTCTCTCTCTCTCTCTCTCTCTCTCTCTCTCTCTCTCTCTCTCTCTCTCTCTCTCTCTCTCTCTCTCTCTCTCTTGCTCTCTCTTCTCTCTCTCTCTCACACACACACACTCGATAAATTTATCCTGAATTTTTAGTTGTCTTCACAAGAACTTACTCTGTTTAAGTTGAATTGATATCTTTCGACAGGAGAATTCACCAGCTCGCAAAGATTCTGTCAGCACCCCTGATCAAGCCTTCAGACAGAAGCATGCTCTAAGGCAGGCAGATCTACACAGACAACTGGAAGAGATCAATGATGTCCTCAAAACCAAACAAGGGCTGGTTGAAAAGATGTGTCACAGTGATCAAAAGATGGAGTCTTTGAAACTAGAGTATGACAGTAAAATGTCTGAATGGCAGACAATTGTTGAGGAAAAGCAAAAGGAAATTGATGATTTGAAGGGAGTGCAAGTGAACACAAGCACTAATGTCACAAAGTAAGTTTTCTATAATAAAAAAAATAGTATGTAGTGGTTTAAAGTATTTTTATCACTGTTTGCCACACTACAAAAGCTGCCCATTGTCGACCCAGCAGCTGAATTTTGAAGTTTGGGTGAAAAATACAAATTTGTTTATGTTATTATTTTTGCAAACATTTCACTGAAAATCAGAAAGATACTGTTATATTTTAATCAAATTTGGGCTATAGCTTCTTCATATGTTTATCTAATTTTGAGACATTTTGTTTTGAAAATTGTTCCAAGAGTACAACATTGTAAAAAAACTCCACCTGTACCAGCCATGGGGTTTGAGCCAGTGTTGTTCTGATTACAAGCTCACAACACTACAGTTTAGCTACAATGCCCAATTGAGTCAGCTTGAAGTCAACAACATGGGACTTAGAAATTTTGAGATCCATAGTTGTCAAGTTTTTAAAAAATATTGATCACCGGTAACAATAGACTTTGTGCATGTTTGAACAAAGACAAGTTATTGGCCGATCACTGAATCACCTGCTTATGTTGAGAGAGAGGTGAAGCGTGGTGTTGAAGAGGTAAAGTGTTCTGTGAATGAGAGTAGAGGTTCGTGCTCAGCCCTCATCCTATACTGAATCAACATACTACACATACATCAGAGATGGACTCTACACACTGGCACTCGCACACACGATTGAGCCAAAAAATAATGTGGTGAGAATAGCCTAGAGCATTTAACAAGGGGCTTTCCTGTGACAGCTGATTGATTTGACGTTAAGCGGAACATCTTCCTGGAGCTGTTGATATAACCCGAATCAGAGTATAATGAAGGGGGACAAGTTGTGCCTCTGGAAAAAGTAATTTTAACAGAAAATTGACGTTAAGCGAGTTGACTTTATATGGCTCCACTGTGTCTTTAAATTTACCATGTACTAACATTCGGGTAAGAGTGGGAATGTGAAAGTAATGCTCATCATCAATTTTTGTTTTAAACATTTGTTTTGCTTTCGTTTCACATAGGGTTCCTCTCTGTCAAGTGCATATATTAAGATGGTTGTTTTATCCTTTTGTGTCTAGAGTGGCAGAACAGAGACGGAAACGTGTCCAGGATCTTGAGTCTCAAATCGGCCAGTTGAAAAAGAAAATGACGGAGCAGTGCAAGATTGTCAAGATGAAAGAAAGATCTGACAAACAGGTGTCACAGCTTCATACAGAAATTCAGGTAGGCACTGTCTATCATTCTGAAGAAGACTTCCACACTGTTAAAAAAAATTGAAATTCAATAACACATAAGATATATCCAATATGGAATTGATGGTCTATTGGTAAACAGGCCAAACTTGAGGTTGTGGGTTTGAATTCTAGTTTGGCTGGGCCATGCGTTTGTCTTAAAGTTAAGTAAGAAGATACTTTACTACCTTCTTGTCCTCATTCCAGCTGGGTTGAAAAGGGTAGTATAGCTAAAGCTGGGAGGCAGAGCGTGCCACCTTCCATTTCTTCCCTCTAGCACCACAGAAACTTAGATGAAAGTCCTATGCCTGGAAGGAAATGTTTGGCCCAGTGAAGGAAAACAGCAACTTGTTTGGTACCAACATTGGATGTATAGTTGGTTTTTATTTTAAATTTTAAACTCTGCTTAATTTGGATTTAGTTTAAAAATGACAGGATGCATCGTGAAATGAGTCATAATATTTCTCTCTGCAAACTATATTGCTTGTATAATCTTTATCTTTGACTTTCGGCTTTGTCACTTCACAGGCCATGAAACAACAAAGAGTCCGACTGATGAAGCAAATGAAGGAAGAGAACTCTAATTTCCAGAAATGGAAGAAAGAGAAGGATAAAGAAGTGATGAAACTTCAGGCAAAGGTTGGTTGATTTTCCATTTGAAGGAGCAGTTTAAAAAAATGTATAATTGCTTGAAAGCTGAATCTGATTCCAGATTAAGAGAGCAGAGGTGCTTTCAGTTTACCATTAAATCAAAACAAGGTGACAACGCAAATAAACCTTTAGGTACCATATCAAATAAGATTTTAAATGATGAAGTGAATTTGAACTACAGTTGAAATTGGAGCCATAACAGAAAATATGAAGTATTTATTTTAGAGTGAAAATTGTGGAGCACTAATGTTTCACCCAGCAATAAAAAGTCTTGAAATCAGATAAAACCTTTGCAGTAGTGTTATAGCTCTTAAGGATGAGGGGCCTCGGGAGTCCGGAGGCAAGGTGTCAGCCTCTCAGCCAAAGGGTCGTGGGTTCAAGTCCCGCCGATGGATGAATTTTTTTTTAGAGTAAGATCCACCCCCTGGTCCAGGTAAATGGATCAACACCTAGTCCCATCGGAGACCGACGATAAAATGAGGTCCCATGTGCAGATCACAGCACTCTGTGTATGTTAAAGATCCCTTGGCTGTTTGCAAGGCAGTCCGGGTAAGATTTAAAAATCCTACCAAATACCTCCGAGATCACCCGAGTTGTGGATGTGGGTAAATCAGATCAAATCAAAAACGTATATACAAACCATCAGGCAGTGTTATCTATAGTCCTTGTTGGTTCAAATCACACCCTAAGATGAAGATTTTTTTGGTTTTTTTAAATTTCTTTTGGGAAGTTCTCTATACAAAACCAGACTTTCTTCTCAATTTTTATAATGAGTTTTAAAGCCAAATGTCAGATTAAGAACAATAATTTTTAGGAAAAAATTATAGGTCTGCGAAGAATCCAATGGTGGTCTTTACCCAATGGCGCAGAATCGATTAAACAAGAATTGAATTTGAAAAAATAATAGGTTGACCCTGGCAATGCTGGGTGCCTTCAGCTAGCTGTGTGTATACATGTATTTATTTACATTGATTTTTCTGGGTGTATCACATTTGAAATTAATCGTCTTTTCAGGATCGCAAGAGGGAATTTGAACTGAAGAAATTAAAAATGAATTTGAGAGGCACCAAACTGTACAGAAACGCAAGACTGCAGAGGTATCGTCGTTCACAAGATTTTTATGATATTGTTAGTTAGTGAGCACAGATGTAGATATTTCTTGACAAGATCTATTTAAAAGAATATGTTAGCGTATATATGCATATGTTTGTGTGTGAGATAGAGAGTAAACTGAGTAAAAATGATTTATATAATGATTATTTATTACCTATGTTAAATCTTTTTTGTTTCAATAAATAAAAACTTTGCTGTTTACTTTTTTTCCTCAATACAACTTATTCTAGGCTGTAGCAGCAAATAAGCGATTGCGTGAGGTTCTTGCTCGAAGGAAAGAAGTTGAAAAGGATAAAACTGGAAAGTTGGAAAGAGCTGATGCCAGCAGTGTTGGAAATAAAGTTCGGGTAAGTTTCATTTACGTTAACTTGAGTGCAGTATTTTCAGCTATTTAAAGGGGCAGCTGAATTTCAAAGTTTTGATCAAAAAGTATTGACTTTTAGGTGTCAATTTTCACATGCTAGAACCCTTCTAGAATTGATCTGCAACATTACAGAACATGAAAAGTATATGTAAGCAAGGGTTTAGATTTTAGGTCCTTGTTCTTAAATTAAGAAATGTTATAAACATGCTCATCATTGGTCCTAAATATTTTCACACATAAGAATGAGAAAATACTTAATACCTGTCATATTATGTGGTATCGATACACCGAAAGGAAGAATGGGAACTGATTTAAAAAAAGAAAGAAAGATACAAGGTGAAATTCTGTCCTGTTTGATACATAGAAGATTTACTACCAATGTTACAACACCATCAGCGCCTGCTCATAAAACGTTCCCATACAGATTTTGGTCTCTGCAACTACAAAATAATGTTGATCTCACAACTTGCTAACAGGCCAGTCACCCGAAATTAGGTCAACAATGTTTTGGTCCCATCGCGAAGCCGCAAGTGACGTGGCTCAAACTAGACCTAATCAACTGTGTTGCGAGCGATTAAAAACCTAAATTAATATTACATACTGTATAGATCTAGATCTAGATTATGTATTAGATTTAGAAAATTTAGATTTCCTAATCGTAGGTCTATATTATTATATTATTACTATCTAGAATATATAAGATCTAGATCTACCACACATCGACGTTTCATGAAACAAATTAGAAAACTCATGCACGTAAAATAGGAAAAGAAACTAGAATTGATGAACATAGATTTAGATCTAGATCTAGGTTCTAAAGTTCTAGATCTAGATCTATACGAGAATAAACCTTCCTGCAACAACAGTAACAACTAGACAGTTACAGAGATGAGTTGACAGGAGAAGTAGGCCTAGAGTTAGAAACAGTGCTTATCAAGGATTGGAGTGTTCATTACAAAGCTTCAAAAAACAAAAACATTTAACAGACGTGTAGTATGTTGTGATACTAGTAATACTAGTAATAAAAGTAGTACATGTAGTTAAAACAAATAAAGGGACATAAAAAAATAAGAAAATACCCAACGATTTATTGACATGTACAAAACAGACAGTGGCAGTTTCGGGTTTTGTTATAATCATTATAATGTCAATAAATCGTTGGGTATTTTCTTATTTTTGTGTCCCTTTATTTGTCTCTCACTCTCATACCCAACAGTGACTTGACTCTTTATCACTTACATGTAGTAGTAGTAGTAGTAGTTGTAGTACCGTAGTAGTAGTTGTAGCAGCAGCAGCAGTTAAGTGGTAGTAGTAGGAGGAGGAGGAGGAGCAATACTTGTAGTAGGTAGTAGTACATAAGTATAATGGTTGTTGTTGGTGGTGGTGTTTTTGTTGCTGCTTTTGTTACTGTTGGTGGTTGTGATGAGAATGTTTTGGTGTTGTTTTTTGTAACGGGTACTCACCAGGGCGACTCGTGGTTGCGGATCTCCAGAAGAAAAAAACTCCAGCTGCTGTAATTTTTCAGAATGCCAATTGATGCGTATGTTTTTAACTAAATGAACTGTGTCATACAAGAGAAATAAAGGCCGCGTGGAGTCAGTTGGTAATACTGCTCTCCAAGGAGAAGGATGAGATTTGAACATTTTAAAAAAGGATTGATTTACGCGGTTATTATCATTTACAATGCCAATAACTGTAGCGCCACATTTCTCACAAAAAAATAACATCACAAACTTGATTGAATTGAAACAAAGAAGTAAGAGTGTGACATGGCAAAATTTTTGCGCGAAACGTTTGACCACCAAAAAAGCACTTTACCATCACACAAAGTAATGTTGTTGCAATTTTATTAGGATTATCAACCGCGTAACCAAAAACAGAACCACCTCTATATGGCACTGAAGCTTTCACATAAATTTCATCAATGATTAAAATAGTTCCTATTTCTTTCATCCATACTGGAAAAAAACTGATAAAAACATGTTGTCATCACTAGTGTTCTTGGCATTGGAGGTAATCTTCTTAAAGGTACTTATTGATGGAAGCTGTAATGATTCCTCAGTTGAAGATACAAACTTCTTGATTGGTTCAACCACGTAAAGGCAAGAAGAAGATTTAACTGTGAGTGTAAACATGATTGTTTTTGGGGGCATTTAATAATGAAATGTTGCGGTTGATGAAGTTAACTTTGTCGTTTTCACAATCATGAGCAGTTGAAACAAGCCTAACAATTTCATCAAATTGACTCCACGTCTGCACTGTTTGAGGAAATTATGGTAAACACGAAGAACATTTTTATAGGCTTCGTATCGCAAAGTAAAATGTTCACAATCCTCATCAATGGAAAAATAAACACAGAAGTTAGGCACTGGCCCAGTCCGACCTTCACTGAAAAACACATTATAAGTGTTAGTATAAGAAGTAACAAAGCCTTTTTTGGCAAGCCGCTCTTGAAACAATTTGTCAAAATTGTCTGCACAATGAATCACGTCTCAGAAATTCAGTTATTTCATCAATGTCAACAGTTCTGGATTCCACAGTTGATTTCTTTGTACCCCGTGGAGTCGTGCTGCTCACTGGAGTGGGCGTGCACGAGGGCGGAATGTTGAGAAAAACTGTTGGTGGAATTGCAGGTACTTCAAACCAACTTCCAGGAGGCCGAAGTATGGGGACATCAACTGGCCAGTGAATTGTACATACTCCCATGTTACCAGTGATATTTTCAATGGCAAGTTTATTGGGAAGGCAAGCTAACCATTCACAGCATTTTTCATTGTCATTTGGAAAACCGTAAATGGCAAATTTCTCTTTGGATTGGTTAGTTCTGTAACCGGTAGTGCAACCTACTACACAACACTTCCTACCTATTTTAATAGGAGCAACAGCCTATTAAAGTCTAATCTGGATTAACTCTAGATAACTGGGAATAAAGAAAAGAGCGATTTCATGATTTGACTTGAAATTAAATGATGCTTGCAGCTACTGCTAGATCTAGATCTACTTCACTCTAAATCTGATACTTTTAATTAATTTGATTTTGTGAATCACATAAAAAAAACTAAATATTAGGCCTACATACTGTATCGATCTAATCTAGATTCTAGATCTAGATCTAGAGATCTAGATTAGATATAGATCCAGATAAGGTCTCGTACGTAAAAATAAATTACACTGTTCACTGTCAAAGTCTAGATTCTAGATAAACCCTAGAATTCTATAAGAGCTAAAGCTTTGAATTAGAGCAGAATGTAGATCTAGATCTTGATCTAATCCAGAAAAATAACACAACAAACTTCAAATCACAGCACAGCACATGATTGAAGCAAATAGAAAATCCGTCGTGAAATACGCAGAGAAAACAAGAAAATTAGAAATATCCAACTCTAGTATCTTCTATCATCACTTTCGACTTCGAATTGGGTGTCCGGAAGTAGTATTTAACTACTAGAACGATACTCGGAAAGCAGTATTGATATTCATCGCCTGCACGTAAAAACCACTATAACCGAGAGAGGCAGAAGGTATCGAATATTTTTTTATGTATCGTCTTGTTGACATCACTCCCATGCACAGTCTGTCGCTTCACGTCTTGTCAGCCACGTGTAAATCCAGACGAGACCATAGGACCAAAACATTCGTTGACCTAATTTTTTTTTTTAGCATCTTGATTTTTTAGCAATTTGAAAATTTTAAGATCCAATAACCATTTTCTTGGCAAATGTTGTGTCCAGGGAGAAAATGCTGACCCAGATGATATCAGCATGGAAGAAAAGGAGATAAAGGGACAAATGATGGAGATACAAATGGATATCCAGCTGTGATAAAATGCATTTGTTTAGTTGATTTCATAAAAAACGAGTTTTAACTCTAGAAAATGGCTTGGCCATGAGCTTGATTTCAGCATGAAGGAGAAGTATATAGAGGAATTCGCAAAATATTAAAATGGATATGAAAGATGGATTTCTGAGTGAGCCATAATCTTTTAAAGTAAAATAATTTCAGTGTGATATTTTCAGATGGGATTTAAAGATTTAGATGGATTGATACTCCATATCCAGAAAATCTTAATGAGAATAATTTCAGTGTTTTTTATCGATTTAACATCTATGAGGAATTTTGAAGGGTAGGTGAATCCAAAAGAAAATTTAAAAGACTTGTATGAATTTATGGAGTTTTAGATGGATCATTCCATCCGGAGAAAATGCTCCAGATTTCATGGAATAAAGGGAGGCTGATGGAGATACAAATGGATATCCAGATGATGAGTTTTATTCAGATTGTTCATGAAGAGAAGTTATAATAATCTTTAAAATAAAAATAATTTCCATAAAATTTTCGTTCCATAGATGGATTGATAGCCTATCCAATCTATTCATGCTCCTGAAATATTCACCATATATCCAAATATATATATATATATATATATATAAGAGTAGTTAAGCTCCTAAAAGACCCACCATACTAGCATTCTGATAATAGTTCTGTTTGTTTATTAGCACTGTGCTCGAATAAATTGAGTATAATATCTTTCTTGAGGTACAAATTCTTACGAAAAATGATGATCTGTCAGCTTTAGAACTAGCTGTGTTGTCATTATATTAGTTGTGCACATCAGTGATTATGTTCTTCCTCCACCCTTCCACCCCCAACCCCATCTTTTTTTCTTTCTTTCTTTTTTTTTCTTTTCTTGGTTTAAATTCAGTTGTGAATGGATGGATGGGTGGGTGTGTTTGTTATTGGATGCATGTTTAAGATGTGTAAGTTATTCATTCCATTTGCCTGTCTTGGAAGTGTAGCCTTGTTTAAATATTTTATTTCAAATTGATGCAAAAGTTGCTGTCGAAATTGACTAGTTTGAAGGACAAAAAGAGATCTTAGTTTGAAACATTTAATTTGTTTTCAACATTAAATTTTCTCTGGTTTGCTGTAAGATCTATGCAGGAAATTTTGAATGATAGAAAATTGTGATGGAGAAGTTCTACTATACAAGAGACATACTTTTGACTTTTGTCTAATAAACTTGCAGTGGGAAACTGGGAAAATCATTGAAAGAATACCGTTTGTGAATTTCTAATTGCTGCTCAGTTTTTTCTTTCTTTTCAATTTAAGATTTGAAATGTCTTTTTATTTCAGTTTTTCCAAATCTGATTTCAAAATTTTCTTATTTTTGCTTCTTACTTTTTCAGAAATGTTCAAATAGAAGAAATGCAACAAAAAATATTTGATGCTGAGCAAGGTACGTATTGACATTATATTGAATTGAAAGAGAAGATTAGAAGCAGGGCGCTTCTTTCATAATCCTGACACTAATGTGGAAGAAAAAGATATCTTCTTTTCTTTTTTTTTAATGGATGAATATTGCACAAAGTCTGGAAGAAAAAAGAAGGAAATTTTCAAGCATTTCAAAACCTTGCTTACAGATACATGAGAGAAAAATATTTTATGCTGGTAGTATGAGAAAGAATCATCCAACTTCAAATTGTTGTCATGTCAGTGCCATGAGTAAAACGATATTTTCATCCTTTGTTTGTTTTTTAAATTTCAGACTTTACTGGCAAAATAACATGGCAGAGCATTCACACTATGAAAGAAGCTCAACTTGCTTTGAAATTCCTTCTTGAACAGGTAATTTTTTATTTTTTTTTTAATTATCTCAGTAGCCATCAAGTAGGAAGTCCAAACCAAAATCTCAAGTGTACGCTAACTTTTGTCATCACTGATACTGTGGTCCTAGACGTATCAGATTCAAGCAGATCAGTTTTCTTATCTCTGTGATGGAACCAATGTTTTAACATCTAAGCTATTGGTTAAGAGTACCGGTATTTAAATGTAAAACTTAAATTGATCTCAAAGGTTTCTTGTTGGTATCAATATGTAATTTTGCGTTTTCTGATGAGATGAATGGTTTCAGACAATATTTCAGGGATCATTTTGCGGTCTGCTGTTATAAACGAGAGAGGAACGAAGCCAATTATGACAGTAAGATTTTAACCGATCATGAACTTACCATGCTTTTTTGTTGCTGTTTCATCTTTGTCCATGGTAGGCAGTAAATGCTAAGACAGAGCACAGCAAGGCAAGCGGTCATGTGCAAAATTTGAAAGAGACAGAGAAAGAAGATGAGGTCAGAATCAAGGACCTCAAATCAAGTTTAAGCCACTTGAAGAGCAAGCATGAGAGAGAGGTGGACAAATTAAGCAAGTTCTATGAGGACAAGGTAATTATATATATATAATCACTGGGCCCTTCATCTACCACCAGGAATTGATTTTGCTTGAAGGGAATCCTTCTTACATTTATATTCTTATTGACCAAGTTCTACTGTTATAGTATGACATTTCTCTGTCTTGAAAAATACATATAAATTGGTGTATGTGTTATATGGATAAATTAGAACTATACAATTTTTTGGAGAGGGATATGATGATCCTAAGGGAATCTATATTAGACTAAGGATTCTTTGTATGTGTATATATATTTATCTTGCTTTCTCCTATTTTTGTGACATCTGTTTTGTTGCTGCGTCCAATGGCATTTATGTTTTTCTTGACTATGAAATGAAATACAGATATACATAACTATATACTGTGACAAGCAAGTGGGGGTAAAGTTTGTACGCATATATATCGAATAATAGTAATACTAAAAGCAATTTGATCTGTCACTATTCCTAACACTATGCCTATTGTATACAACTACTATATAGATTTAGATCTATCAAAGGCAAAAATTACTTTTAAAAATTGTTGACAAAATGTGACGGGTAAAATAAGTTAAGAACTCCCTACTTTGTCAGAAAAAGGGGCATAAATAGTACGTTATTGACAATTATTCCTGTAAATGCAAGTTTAATGACTGTAAAAAAATGAAGTTATATGGCTCAGTGATGCAAATGGTAGTAAGTTTTGAACCTTAATTTGTCATGTCGGTTCCCCACTGGAGGGTACAAAGATTTCGATGTCGTAATGGTTTCCCTTTATTAGTATAAATAGATGTTTACAGCCACATCCTATCTGTATCCTATGTCACAGTTTTTGCAATGTTTTATGTGATTGTAATTTTTTTAACATTGTTTACAGATTTTTGCTTGTACCTCTGGATCAGGAAAGGGTGTTCAAACCATAGTGGCTAAAAAGCTGGACAAGCTGGTTAGTAATTTTTGTGCTCTCTCCTTCAGTTACTGTTCATAACCTGTAACATGTCATTTTCAGCTCTCTTTGAATTTCCTTTATATAACTGTCTTTTACAAACAATTTTTATTTTAACCAATGTTGAATTTTGAGGCAAGATTCTTTTGCAGCAGAATTTCTACTCGTGCGAGATAGTTGAGACCTAGCTCTTAAACAGGATCACATGTTTATTGCTGTGTAAGTGGGATTTCCCTATCATATCTATTAATCCTTTTTCTAAACCATTTAATATCTACGTTAACATAAACTCACTCAACCCAAGATCTAGGATTCCATCTTGTTGACTTGGCCAAAGGATTTTATCACTTTGTAAAACTTTGCAGATCAAGAAGTGAAAAGATTAATTTGAGGTAATTGCTGTAACGGAAGAGCTCTACTTGCTTTCTGTTTATTTTTATTTTCATTTCATTCAACGGATGCTCCCAGAACAGAGAAATTTTGTTCCAGGTGATTGTATCAGTGTTTGGCCTGAAGCTTACTTAGCGGAAGTCGTACCGGAAATATCAGTGTCAGGGTTTAGTGGGTCATGATTCAAAGACGCTGACTATGCTGTTGTAGAGTAGCTCTAGAGTAGTTCCTTTCAAGTTCACCCACAACCTTTTGTTGCTGGACTCTTAATAATAAATAATAATAAAAATAACATAGCTGCCAACCAGTGCGTAAATAACGAATGGTGTACATTTTTTTAGAGCTTTCTGTCTGTAAATCTGTATTTACCTTGAAAAGTATGTATATGGGGGTTAATTGTATTTTTGTTTTGTTTTATTGAAACCTTAAGTTAACAGCAAAGACTTAAAGAAGTTAAGGTGAAAGTCAGGAGACGCAATTCTGAGTTTGGTCACATTTCACCAGAAAAACCCAACAATACTGTCGGATAAATCTGGAATATTACACACACAGAAGTGGTTTTCCTAGAAGCCTCTTATCGGACCGAGTGGTTTCCATCTTTACGCAGAGACAAACATATATACGTTTTTGCTGAACATATGCACCAAATTAAACTTTATCATTAAAGTTTCAAATCTTTATGCATATATTTTATTCATTTAAAATGTGGAGAAATTGAGATGTTTTTCATGTGATGTAGATAAAGTTGTCATGTAATCAAGAGAGGGCATTGTCTTACATTTCAGGAGTGTGATAATGATTCATTGCGAGCCAAATTAGATGTAAAAGAGAAAGAATGTGAGCAAATGCAACAGGTAAGCATTTGGAACAAGACGTATTACTTTTCTATGAATAAGAAAACTTTTTGTTAAAACTTTCATCTGAATTTTTACCAGTTCTATTTTTTATTCCCCATTTGAATAACCCAATAACCTGCCTAACCACGTGTGACAAAAAGCCAAAATATTTGACACAATTAGCATTTGGGATAAAGGATGAGTGGGAAATTGAAATTTCTTCTTTTTATACACTTTTACCCATCAGAGCTATGGGATTGAAGATGTAAGCAGAGCTTTTTAACTAGTTCTTAAAACTGGAATGTAATAACTATGGTTTGATTATTTATTTTTGGTTTGAACAGATGTAATTGTATCATTTTTTTTTGAAAGAATCATAATGCCTGGATGATTAATCCAGATTTTCTTCCTTTTTAAAAAACATCTTTATTTTTTTCAAATTGATGGAAGTATTAGCTCATGCTCCATATTAATCTGTATCTTTCACAGAAAATGACAAGAGTTATGTACCAAAACAAAACTTTTAACCTTATGCCCGACATTGACTCCTGTGCTAGCCCTTTCCTGAATCCAATGCCTAAGGTAACATGGCTGTTTAGCTGTCTTACTTGGATGAAAATTGGGGGAAAACAATCATTGTAAAATTACACAAATTCCCAAATAACAGGATGATATGTCCAGCATCAGTGCAGGACTTTCTTTTCCTTTTAAAGATTACAATCAAAAGAATTGATATTCAATTGAGCTCAAAGCACACACATGGTATTTCTGGTCTCAACATTACTTTGTGTATAATTCAGTACAGCATGGCATTACTCGAAGTCTTGTGATTGTTACACAGCCATCGACTCACGCATTTGACATTTCAAACCTTGTTCAACTAACAATTAGTGATTTCTTTGTGTAAAGCACTAAAATTTATTCATTTCATCCTGGAATTTGAGTTTTTGCTGATTGTATTTAGCTACTTTTATTCTTGAGTGATATCGTTATATTATATTATTATATTTCCGCTTCATGCTATAGATTAACTTCAGCTCTATATGGGTGGTAATGGCCTTGAAGGAACTTTAATTTTTTACTTTCATTTGTATTCTTGGTGAAGGGATACATTTAAAAACTAATCAGCACTATTCAATACAATTTCATCTGTATGTTATTTTATTGACATCTATAGATAAGTTGACTAAATACGGTTTTGAGGTTTACGGGGGAAACTGAGCCTGAATATGTCATGTATTGATTTGTATCTTGACTCAATGGTACATCTCAAACACAACACTCTTTTTAAACACTTTTCAGGTCAAGTTTGATGCAGCGGAGACATCTCTGAACAGCACCTTTGTGGTCGATGAGGCTGAGGACTCGGTGCCACCATTGCCAAAGGCTAAAGTGACCAAAAGAGGCAGCAGTAACATGGAAAATGAGGAGCCTCAAAACAAGAGTTCTGAGAATTCTGAAGACGGCGTTGGTAATTTAGACACGAACACCAAACAGAGGAGAAAACTGCGCAGCTTGAGAGAACGGGCCAAGCGTATATGAAAAGTGCAGAAGACGTGGGCTCTGACGATTCACACAATTCTTCCTCCTCCAGTTTTTGAAGCGTCGATCGGGAGAGGATCCAGAAGATTTGGAATCCAGTGAAGATGGTCGGAAGAAAAGGAAGAGGAGGCTTTTAAACAGTAATACTTCGGGTTTCTTTAGCCATTTAGATAGACAATAGTATCAATGATTATTAAATCTACAACATTGGATTGTTACATTGCTTTTGACAAATGACAACTTTGTACAGACACCGTTTTAATTCTTACAGATGTTGAAATATTGTTGTAAGTTAGTTTTTCCTATGTTTGTACAAATTGTTTCTTCTTTCTTTTTCTGTACAGTCGACTAATGAAACACACACCCCTCCTTCCCGTTCTTGCTACACACATGCCAGTGGATGGTTCTTTCTGTGGTGTATATTTGATCAGCTGATGTCATATCTGGCTTTTATAGTGTTACAGGCTCTTCTTTCTCTCACTCTCTTTCTATGACATTCCCAACTTACTTTTCTGTGTCTGGGGTTAATTCTATTGGATGGTTTTTATCCAACCAACCAGTCTTTCACGAGAGCTAAATAACCTGCATACTACATGCATACTTAGGTGTCCGGGGTCTTCTCATTTTGTCATGTGTGTGCTTACATTTAATACTGTTAAGATTTCACAATACCAACAAGTTGTTCAAGACCCATTGATTGAATTGCCTGAGAAACAATTGACCATTACATTTAAATTTTTTAAATGCTCCTTTTTGATTGCTGCAATGCAATGCGAGATTAAACATTTAGAATATTTGTACTGGTGCTCACTTTTGTCAAATCTGTTCACCCATTTTATTGGGTCATGGCTGTGGTAGAAATTGAGAGTTTGAATTCACTTAGATGCGATCAAGAATTTTGAGTATTTTGCTGTTGGTGTCAAAGGCGTCATCACATAAATAATATGTCCACTTGAGTCATTTTAAGTTGCATGAGATACTAAATTGGTAGGTCTTTCTAACTTCAGCAAAAAGTATTTGTTGTTGCTTTTTCTTCTTATGTCCCACATTTTATTCAACATTAATGTCTGAATTTTAATTTTAAAAAGCAAATAAGGAAAAAAAATTATCACCCTTAAAAAAAAAGCTCCAAAACCTTTGTCATTATTAGTATGCAAGTACAATGGGAGTCAAATTCCACAAGGTTGTTGGGACTGGCGCTAGGTTCTCATTGTATGAGAGCTTTTGTTAAATGTGAAGTTGGCAAGGAACCTAATAAATAAATTTAAAAAACACTATGAAAAATAAGCAAACAAGGTACACAGCAAATACTGTTCAATAGTTTTAGGAAAAGAGAAAAGCATGCAATTACACATACCGTGCAGTTATGGGAAGCTACCCAAGTAACTCCTGTAAATAGGTATAATTATATCGGTGTGGCGCAGCCTTTGATGAGGTCGTGCCAGTCACTAATTTCATTTTGATTGGTCTGGCGCTTTTCTCCCACAAGCTAATTTCTCACACAGCCTCACCTGGCTGTCAACGAGTCATCCGTTTCACCTCTGAATCACGCACACAGTGCAGCGTTAATGACTTGATTGTGTAGGCTGCTTCTCACTATTAAAAATATCCACAAAACGAAGTGAATTGAGTGCACTGCCTTTATCGACAAACGGTAATTTCACTCATGTCGTATCCTTGTAGGATGTATCTTTTTTAACAAAGAGAAATGGGGGGGGGTTTACATTGCCCTCGTTGAGTATGATCCTGGTGGATGCGGCTCCGCTGTACTAGATTAAGGTTAAGTTACATTCTCTTCTGGTGGGATTTGGTTTCTCTTCTTTCTGATTATCTGGCATGTAACAATGATAGTGTAGTGTATGTGTATATTTATATAATTTTTGCTACATCTCCTACTAGTGAATTGAAAGGAGTTGTTTGTTTTTATTATTATAATATTAACCGTTATTGTTATTACTATAATGGTGACTAGTATTCTTCTTATTATTAACGACAGCAAATTTGTCAAACATCCTTTATATGATAGTATCTTGCCTGTTTAAAATTTTTGATAATGTATTGTATTAAAATTTGAGCTTTTATAGCAAAATATTATTCTGATGTTATTTTGGTTTTCTTGAATTCAAGTCCCAATTTTTCTTATTAAAACCAGGTTTCTTTCGATCGGATTTGATATTGTAAATTAAATTAAAATTCTCTTTGATCTTCATACATTATCACTTCCTTTTCCATGCAATTCTGGAATGTTTATTGCTTTTAAACAAAAACTGTGTAAAGTTGAAGACTAGTCTAACTAAGCCATGCAGCAATGGAAAATATGCCATAGATTAATGTATAGATATAATAATTTCCACAGTTGAGACCAAATTTAATGCTATACCTCTCATTCATATAAATAGATATGTTATGTTTGATTTTTGATATTTATGTCACACACATGGATGGTTGTTTTGATATAATAATTTGCCTACTTTATAAATATAAAGGGGCCTAAATGAAAACACTTGTCTTTATTTGCATAACCAACTGCCTTGCTTATGACTTGTATATAATATTATGGTAATAAATTGTTTTAAAAATTAACACCAGTCTTGCTTTCGTTTTAAGTGGAATCATGAAGTACTCATAAAATGTTATACACGTATATGCAGTAGTGGATAAATGTGAGAGAACAAGTTAACAACACAGCAAAAGATAACATTAATTGTAGTGGAATCTGGGAGATGTGACGATGGATTTGGTATTTTTTTGTTTGTTTCTGGTTCGTTTTGTTTCTTTAGGCCTAGGCACGTGGGGTTTGGGAGAGCGTGCAAAACTAGTAAAAGCAATTGATTTAGTAGATCTAGTGTCTGCCTTATTTTGTTGTAGGGCGGAATTAAAGACAGATAGCACACGTGACAGGTGAAGGCAAGGCATTGTGCCCTGCTGTATTACTACTACTAGTTTTAGACCTGCTAAAAGACAAACACGCAATGTTATTACATTGTAGCTGTATGGGCGTGAGAGCCTAGCCTATTATTAGTATTATTGAAACAATAGATTACATTCACCGTATCTGCCCAATACTTAGTATTCAGTAACCAATACTACACTGTATTACATTGACATGTATTCTAAAAAATAATAGGCCTTATGGATACATGTTTTTGTTTTTTTAACAATGGAGCTGCTTCACGGCCATGTAATGATCTTGAAACTATTTTTGCGTTTCTGAAAGAAATTGGGGTATATCAACAGATTTAGAATACTAAATGCGTATCAATTTTAACACATTGACTATATTTTACAAATATTTACAAATATTTACGAAAACTTTTGATTTTTTAAAGTGCTTTATGTTGTGCCTGGACAGTCGTCAGTAATATTAGTCAGCTACGAACCCTGAGATCACTGCCATGGTGGACAGGGTTACTTCAAAGAAACAAACAAAAAGCCATGTGATTTAGTTTTTTTAGTTTATTTTAAGCAGGTTCTAGTCTAAAACTAAAAGGAGTTGATGTAATCCCAGGTTGATATACAATGGAATAACAAGGAAAAATCGGGATCGGTGCCGGGAGTTGACCACAACTGAGAATTAACGACAAGCGAGTTGATTTCTCGTGGGTTCCACTGTATTGATAATATTAATAATAATACTTTATTCCTCTCCTTTATTTTCACAATGCAATACTTAGTAGGGTGCAACTTTTCCAATTGGAATGGTAATTATATTATATTACAAAGAGATTACAGGCAATTTCATTTCCTCTCACTTTCATGTTATTGTTAAATTAAAAGAGGTTGGGATGCTGTTCTCACACTGCCTGGTCAGAATTGATTCTTACTCCATATGTGAATATGAAATTGGGTTTACCTGAGCTGCCGCCTGATTAGCTACGGACTAAGCCTAACTGTACATTGTTTGATGAGTATGTGGTGATGAGACGATACGTGTAAGGCTGTCAAAACTATTTTGGCAAGTCAATGGTATTATTAAGTATTATTGTTCTATTATTAAGTATTATTGTTTTGCGATGGTGGGTTGTGTCTGTGATTGTACTATTATCGAGATTATTTGTAGGATTTCAGTTGTCGTGACAGTGAATGAGTGGGATTTGACTGCTGATGACAAACTCAATTGAATGGCTTACTACGATACTTCATTCAACTTTGAAACAAGCAAGCAAGATGCATCTCAGAGATTTTTTCATGACTCATCCCAGCAGAAGAAGATGCAGCCATTTTTTTTATTGTTCATGTTTTATTGCAAGATCCAAACACAGCTGATCCTTAACACAAACGTAGAACCAGGAATTGCAATGAAAAAGGCTTGATGGAAGAGGAATAATGATGGAGATGAATTTAGAACTGTACTGAGATGTCCCAAGATAGGTTGCCAGACTCCAAGATCACTGCAACAAAGCAACTGGATCAGTTATAATAATGATATTAAAATTAAAGTTCCTTTCCTTGTTCAAGGCCCTGAAGGCCTATAGAGCCAGAGCTTGTCCCGGTTTCTGTAGCGTGAAGTGGAATAGGTGACAATAATCACCTCCTGGCCAAGACGCTAGTCTGATGCAGGTTTTTACTCCCATGCTAGTATTTGTACCCATTTGCACCTAGGTAGAGTGGGAAAAATGCATGGGAGGAACACACTGTCGGATCTGGCTTTGCTAGGATTTGACCTCATGATCCCCAGTCCGGAAGTCTAAAGCCACTAAATAATAAATAATAATATATTTATTATTCTATGTGAATGGCCAACATACAATACCGTGAGCAGCCTGGGATATATAAGTACAGCACGTCAATCACCAGCAACACTATGTTGATAATGGAACCCATTCTCGAACTAGATTAAAATTGTTATCGTGAAACTAAAAAAAAGTGGTACTATAGTCAATTAACAGCCCCACCATCATCAAACAACTTGCATAACAATAACTAATCTGTCACTGACCAAATTGTTGTGACAGACCAAGGTAAGTGTAGAACATCAACTAAAATAGATGTGTCAGTAGTGTCAATTAAATCAAATGTTGTGTCACTCAAGAAGTGGTAGACTGTCACCTGCCTAAAGCAAATGTTGTGTCACTCAAGAAGTGGTACACTGTCAATTAAAGCAAATGTTGTGTCACTCAAGAAGTGGTAGACTGTCAATTAAAAATGTTGTGTCACTCAAGAAGTGGTAGACTGTCACCTGCCTAAAGCAAATGTTGTGTCACTCAAGAAGTGGTAAACTGTCACCTGCCTAAAGCAAATGTTGTGTCATTCAAGAAGTGGTAGACTGTCAATTAAAGCAAATGTTGTGTCACTCAAGAAGTGGTAGACTGTCACCTGCCTAAAGCAAATGTTGTGTCACTCAAGAAGTGGTAGACTGTCACCTGCCTAAAGCAAATGTTGTGTCACTCAAGAAGTGGTAGACTGTCACCTGCCTAAAGCAAATGTTGTGTCACTCAAGAAGTGGTAGACTGTCAATTAAAGCAAATGTTGTGTCACTCAAGAAGTGGTAAACTGTCACCTGCCTGTAGCAAATGTTGTGTCACTCAAGAAGTGGTAGACTGTCAATTAAAGCAAATGTTGTGTCACTCAAGAAGTGGTAAACTGTCACCTGCCTAAAGCAAATGTTGTGTCACTCAAGAAGTGGTAGACTGTCAACTAAAGCAAATGTTGTGTCACTCAAGAAGTGGTAGACTGTCATCTGCCTAAAGCAAATGTTGTGTCACTCAAGAAGTGGTAGACTGTCATCTGCCTAAAGCAAATGTTGTGTCACTCAAGAAGTGGTAGACTGTCAACTAAAGCAAATGTTGTGTCACTCAAGAAGTGGTAGACTGTCAACTGCCTGAAGCAAATGTTGTGTCACTCAAGAAGTGGTAGACTGTAAAGCAAATGTTGTGTCACTCAAGAAGTGAGTAGACTGTCAATTAAAGCAAATGTTTGTCACTCAAGAAGTGGTAGACTGTCAACTAAAGCAAATGTTGTGTCACTCAAGAAGTGGTAGACTGTCAATTAAAGCAAATGTTGTGTCACTCAAGAAGTGGTAGACTGTCACCTGCCTGAAGTAAATATTGTGTCACTCAAGACGTGGTAGACTGTCAACTAAAGTAAATGTTGTGTCACTCAAGAAGTGGTAGACTGTCAACTAAAGCAAATGTTGTGTCACCCAAGTGGTAGACCATTAACTAAAGCAAATGTTGTGTCACCCAAGAAGTGGTAGACCGTCAACTAAAGCAAATGTTGTGTCACCCAAGAAGTGGTAGACCGTCAACTAAAGCAAATGTTGTGTCACCCAAGAAGTGGTAGACCGTCAACTAAAGCAAATGTTGTGTCACTCAAGAAGTGGTAGACCGTCAACTAAAACAAATGTTGTGTCACTCAAGAAGTGGTAGACTGTCAACTAAAGCAAATGTTGTGTCACCCAAGAAGTGGTAGACCGTCAATTAAAGCAAATGTTGTGTCACCCAAGAAGTGGTAGACCGTCAACTAAAGCAAATGTGGTGTCACCCAAGAAGTGGTAGACCGTCAACTAAAGCAAATGTTGTGTCACCCAAGAAGTGGTAGACCGTCAACTAAAGGGGGTGAGATTACTTAGTGCAGCAGCCCTCCTGATGAACAAATGTTTTGAAATAATTAACCACTTGAGTTAATCTAATTGTTGTAGATCTACATGTTACTGCAAGTGCAATGTAACATCTCAATCAGACATATCTATGTCGATTTTCAAGAGACCCATGGTATAGTATATCGACTACCCAGATTTAGACTTCAAATCTATTCCAAGTAATAACAAAACAAGCCTTGTGCTTCTTTGAGAATGAGAGTTTGAGACACCTTGTTTTATGATATACTATTAGTGCCGTGACGGTATCGCTTAGTGTAAGTACATGTATAGCTTTTCCAAACCTTGTACACTAAAAAGTGTGTTGACTTGTGCAATGTGCCTCTATCTCTCTAGTCTTTCCATTCCCATGTGTTATAGAAAGCCTGCTTATTTAATTAAAATTAAATGAAGGGACGGAACAGTATTTCAATTTGTCTATCTTGTCAGACACGCAATCGTCTTAGTCTTCTACTTCTCTTTAAGTCTAAAGGCCGCCACTCACTACGCAGATATCCATCTCAAGATCATCTCAAGCCAATTTCAAGCCGGCCTCGAGATGGTCTTGAGATCTTGAACAGACCAAAATGCAGATGAGATTTGATACCAAACAGTGCTCTCAAACATTATCTGTAATAATGTTAATAAATTGTCCTTGTGGCGCTACCTAGAGGTAGCGAGAGAGGGGGGGGGGAGAGCGAAAGAGAGAGAGAGAGAGAGGGAGAGAGAGAGCGAAAGAGAGAGAGAGCGAGAGAGAGGGAGGGAGAGTGAGGGAGGAGAGAGAGAGAGACAGAGAGAAAGGAGGGGGGGGGGGGCAGAGCTCTAGACTAGATCTAGGCAAGTTGCGAGAAAAGATTCTTGCATAATATCTATTTATAGCAGCGTTGGAAGTGGCGGGTAAAAATCACTTGACTTGTCATCATTCATTCTTTGTGTCCTGTTTCTCTATCAGGGAACCAACTACATGTATCTGAAGCAAATGATGGTATGTGTCCTCATCCATTCGTAAATAATTTTTATAATCGGCAGAGTACAATGTCAGTTCTTTTAAAAGGTACGTGTGAGTGGACTTGTCCCGCTGAAGAGGCCATTGTTTGCACCATAATGATTTCTTTCGCCTTTTCTTCTTTAGATAAACACCTAAAACTATACTGGCTGCAGCAACTTCCCTCTGGGTGGGAGCCATGTCTTGGTCTGTGTAGTATGTGGGCACAAATGAGATCGCTCACGGATGGGGTCTTGAGAGCATCTTGAGATGGCCTTGAGATGATCTCGAGATGGATATCTGCGTAGTGAGTGGCGGCCTTAAGATTATCATAAATAAAAAAATTCATCAGCTTATAAAAGATCTACCAGATACTACTCTAACTCTAAATAATCCTTCATTAGTTTTCAAGGGCACTGTTACATATTATTTATTATGGTAGATCTATCAGTACATTTTGTACACATCGCTGGCCGGGTGTTAAAACCAGCCAACCCCAGGCGAACACATGTTACAAAATACAAGAGAAGCAAAAAAACTGATTCTTTCAGAATGGGTAAAGTTAATCACGTGATGATACTTTCCTGGTATTGTAATATTGTATTGGTCATTTCATATTTACATGTATTATGAGTTTTGTGCAAACATGTTTGTTGTTATGTTTTAAATGATAAATGTGGTTAGACTGCCTTGTGTGAGTGTCATCTCGTTATGACAGGTAAAATGTGTGAAAAGCGTTCATTGGCTGGTGGTAGGCCTGAGAGAGAGAGAGAGAGAGAGAGAGAGAGAGAGAGAGAGAGAGAGAGAGAGAGAGAGAGAGAGAGAGAGAGAGAGAGAGAGAGAGAGAGAGAGAGAGAGAGAGAGACGACGGAAATAGTAAGGAGAGATGGAGAGGAAGATAGAGGAATGGAGAGAAAGACAATCAGGGGGAAAAGGAGAAAAAAGAGTCAGACACAGTGAGAGAGGTGGGATAGGGAAGGAGAAACAGAGAGAAAACATGAGATAAGAGGTAGGGAGGGAGAGTGAGAGAGAGACAGCGACGGAGATAGTAAGGGAGAGATGGAGAGAGAAAGATAGAGGAATGGAGAGAAAGACAATCAGGGGGAAAAGGAGAAAAAAAGAGTCAGACATAGTGAGAGAAGTGGGATAGGGAAGGAGAAAAGAGAGAAAACATGAGATAAGAGGTAGGGAAAGAGAGCGAGAGAGAGAGAGAGAGAGAGGAGATAGAGAAGAGAAAAGAAATAGAGAAGTAGTAGTACTTAGAAAACAAAGCAACATTCAATAGTTTTGTGGAATATTTTATTTTTTTTATTGTATTTGCATTATAATCTATATTGATAAAATTATGAGATCCAATCACACTTACTGAATTCAAACATAACTTACATAGAAACACGTAAACAACATCAATATTTAAATATAATATAATGGACCAATGACAACAGTCAAACACACATCAGTAAAATATATGAGCATGATAATGATACACCCAAACCTTGTTATATCGCGCCCCGTTTTTTATAGTCATTTTCATACCTTTTCACCCTTGTACGGATCGGACAATAGACAAAACAATGAAATACCTCGTTATTCAGCCATCCGCTAATGATTTGGCATTGACGTTCTTTAATAACAATTGTAAAATACAACTCGTTAGCGGGTAGAAATAAGACGAATCTAGCTTGGCCTGGTCACAGACAAGTCAAACACACATCACATACACAAGGATCACTGCCATGTGTGCCCGAGTAGTCTTACACTTACAGACCTGACACCAGTGACACAGGTGGCTTCTTCTTTATGAGAATAAAAGTACTGAAGGTTTAGAGACGTTTGTCATTGACTGCTTAGGCTTAGGTCGGCACAATGAAGATCAGCACCGGCCCAGATAGCTTGGTGGGACAGCCATGGCTATGACTGGGTCCACCTGAGTGGCGAGAATTAGGCTTCACAGCAGCGACATAGCCTAGGATAATCCATTTTGAGTTAAGGTTGTTTCTGTCGATATTTTTTTCTAGACTAAGAGACTGGACGATCCTACAATGACTATAATCTAATACTACAAATGCATTTTCACATGCCGTAGGCCTACATTATCTTGTCAGTGAGTGATCGTTTTTCTTCTACTAGATTTATCAAATATTGATTATCTCCCTCATTGTAATACTGAAAAAGGGTATTGTCGCTATAACTCCAAGTTACAAGTGGCACAACAGCTGGCCATATAACGAGGTTTGAGTGTACATATTGTAATATGATAAAATAAAGGACATAGAAATAATACATCTTATCCAACATCATTACAGAGCTGCCTATGAATACTATGATAATAGCTCAAATTCAATATAAAATTATAAACACTGCAACAGACATAATAAGAATATAACATTAACATTTGATTTAAGAATAAAAATAAAAGCTTGTTTTCCTGTTTAATGTATGCATTTGAAAAGTACTTCCTTATGGCCTTGTTTGTAGACCAAAGCAAGTATTTAAATCAACAATTGACCTAATGACCATCATTGTCAAGGTTTTAAATCTTGTACTTGTACATATACAGTCGCCTACGCTTGTAGTGATGTCCTTGGGGGAGTAGAAAAAAGATCACTACATTCATTGTTCAATACAACCGTTTGGCTACAAACTTTCAGTCGTGTGATTACGCACTACGTCACTCAGGCAACAGACGCTCACATGGTGTAGAATGTAAAAATAAAAACAATAATGAGCAAGCACAAGTTTAGGCCTAGTAGACGAAGGCCCATTGTACTTGTACATTATTTAGATAGATCGTTGGGCTTATTTGACCTGTTATCTTAAACCAATCGTACGGTCAAACTTTATCATGGAAAGAAAATCAATATACTTTTTATCATAGACTATAGAGGACAGGGGAGAAATTTCACTTAACCTCAACTGTAATGACGAATGTATTGAAGTCGTTACAACCATCTTATTCAAGTTAAGGTGTCTTTATCTTTTTCTTCAGCAAAACTGACTTTCTCAAGGCATCTGTAGCTCCACATACATTTCATATTTACATTTATCAGTACAAACCAGGTAGGACTTTTAAATAGGTGTGAAGTCAATTCTTATACTTATAGTAACAAGTGATTATATTTAAGAAACATGTTCAGCTCATTACCATAAAATACAAATACATCAAAACCTGTTTTATACATAAAAAGCTAAATCGGCAAAATATTTAGAAAATTGGCAGTCTGGGGAAACAAAAATGAATAATTCACAAGTTTGCCTTCATTTTGTTTTTACAACAGAGGAAACTGTTCAGCATTGATGATTTCAAATTTTTATTATTATTATAGTAAAGCGTGTTTGAAGAGTCCCATCTTACCTAAAAACAGCAGTTATCACTACTACTACTATATTACTAGTTTATCCTTTGAATAGCGGCTGTATAAAAGATTACATAAAACCAGATTATTATTATTTAAAGAAAATAAACTCAGTGAAGCAAATTTAAATATCCATGAAATGGCTTAATGCAAAGGTAACATAAACTAGTTTGCTTGTTACATTCCATCACTTTGAAATATGAACAAGTAAACTGAATTTAACTTCAACAATCAACTTGCAAATTGCCCTGATTTTGAAATGAATAATTAGCTATGTGAGGAAATCTTCTGGTGTGACTTTTCAAGTGTCAGAGTTGATTTAACATGTTAGTAATTTTCATCTGAAAACAGTTAAGATGAGTAAATACATTGTTTAATCAGTATTCATCCAAGGGACATAAGTTTTTGGGAAGGCAATGTGATCAAAGATGTCTTTGACAAAAAGGCAGATTTAGACGTTTTCAGAGTTATTCCATTTTCCAAGCTCACACACTTTTACCAGCTTAAACAATGACAAGAAAAACGTTCAGACAATGAGCAAACTTCTCACCCAAATATTCAGTTAATTTTCTTCTCTCTTTCATATTAACAGTGATAAGTTATATTTTACATTTCTGCTCAAATTGACACTTACTGAAAATCATTCACATTGAACTGCAGAAGAAAAGTTAAGCTGAATTTCTGAGAAAATTTCAGAACAGGCCAGATTTCAAGCTTTAACTTTAAAACTGGGCATCAATGTAAAAATCTGCACCTGATGTTAAACGGAAACGAACCTAATTTATTATAGTTGAATAAAATAGACTTATTTCTCATTTGAAGAAAAGATGTGATTATGAGATGATCAATAGATACACCTTCCTCCTCAACTTCTAGCTCACAGGGCGATTTTATTTTTGGTTCACTATCTTTAATTACTTTGAGCATAATGGTATATGAGAGAGATATATATATATATAAATTTTGTGTCGGTCATTGATACAAGAAATATGAAAAAGAAATAATTATGAGACTGCAAAAGATACAAGCTGACAATTTCCACAGAAAATGTTTCAAAACAAATGCTGTCACTGTCAAACCTGTATTTTAACTAACTTTGTCCACTTTATGTAAACGTGTTTGGAGCAAATTGAAATGTTTTCACACCTTTGACTTGTGTCAACAGGTGAACCAAGAGATAAAAAGTGGCGCAAATCCAGACAAATTTTCATTGTGATTGATAATGAAGAATCCCAGAACCAAAAGGGCTATTTCTGGCACATGACTCATAAAAATATTTTCAGCATGACAGAAGACAAGACCCAACTAAAAATTAATGTACATCATCAGATCCTGCTAATTTTTTTTTGCCTTTCAAAACAAATTTTTCCCCGCCATGACCACTAACGACAAGAATATTTATCTGTATACACGCAGAATCCTCTGCCATGCATTGGAATCAGTAGTATGCATAACAATACAATGTAATTCCAAGACAAGATTTGTTGCATTGAAATTTACTCCGTCCACCATTACGGTGTGATCTCAGGGTGAACAGCAAGATGAGAGAAGGAAAGAAGTAGGACCCACCAGCAGCCCCCACCAACCAACCACCCCAGACAGAAGAACATGTCACTGAGAGAGATGGTTAACAACACCACTGCCATACATTCATCTACATAGCTAAAATGTAAAAAATAAAATAAATAAATATGACGTGACGCAGAAGACATACAACAATTAAAAAATTGGTGAATAAAAACCCATGCGGACTGTTGCAGTAGTCAAGAAGACCCAGTCAAACCATCACTTATGTAAAAACATTATGTTAACTCATGGATGTCCCCTGGTTTGTCCAGTGGCCTTCAGGCTGATGGAGCAGTCTTAAAGGTACGGCGGAATGCTAAAAAATGTTACAACCGATTTCCTGCAACGAGATATATACAAAAGATGCCAAAGGTTAGAATCAAACATGAACAAACTCTTGATAACAAAACCTTCAAAAAGTCATAACAGACATGAATGATAACAACCAAATAAAATCCAAAAGTATGATGATATAAAGAATAAGAATAAGGAATTCAAGTTGAAGAGTAGGACTAGTACCAAGAGCAGCATGAACAGTACAGTCTCTGGGAGACAACAAATGACAGCCAGACAAGCGAATACTGAATACATGGGAGGCGTAGCCTAAATAATCATTCATTGCATAACGTTTATCAGTTAGTCCCTGAGTTGAAACTCAAAACAAGGAGTATGTATAAAAGATGAGGCCTAATGAAGTCTTGATCCAGAACATCAAGTCCTTATCAGTGAAAACATGCTCCTAGTTCACATCGGTTATGGTAGTGCTTGTGATCTAGCCAAGATGTTTGAATGCTTTCTCTGCAATTGTTGATGTGGACCGAGATATCCTCACTAAGCCACCTTAAATCATCCAGTGGTTGTTTGGCGTCAACATCAAAGAGTTTGACACTGGGAGCTAGCAGATTCTAGTATTTTCTAGGTCTATTTAGATCTACAATGACATGTTCCAGATAGAGAGAAATGCAACATTGCTAATCTGCATTTGAATTTTATGGTTTTTGAGTTTAGCAGGCTATTCCGACTGAAGATTCTCAAACGCGAAGGCCTCTTAGACATGATAATTAAAAAGGAAAAAAAACTCTAACACGGAAAAAACAGCCTCTTAGGCGGAGGCCACTGTATCTATTAGTTGTAGTAATGAAATAGCAGCAGTTATATTGTAGCAACAGCAGAAGAGTCACCATACAGGTGATGGTAAGAGTGAAAGTAGAAGCAATTATGGTAACAGTGTAGTAACAAAATTGAATGAAATGTAATCTTATATCACAATGCTATGTCAAGCACATTGTCTTAATGTCAATAAATAGTTGAGTATCTTGCCAATCTCACTTCGTAGATATTTATTTCAACAGTTATCTTTAATGTATTGCATGATGTCACTCTTAGTCAAGTATATTGACACATATATTTTGAAGAGTTATTTTAAAATGTCCTTTGTTTTTCCTCAAAGATCAATGTGCATGCATCTATTGTTTAAAATGGCCGTTAATCAACAAAAGACAGGGAAATGAGCTAAAAGTCTAACTTTAGAAAGACATTAATATTTCATTTACACAAGCATGAATCAAACTACTGAGAGAAAATAAAAAGAAGGTAAAAGCTGATTTAAGATAAAGGGATATATCATTATGCAAGTGAGCCTAAAATATTGAAGTCTAAGGCCTTACCATCCTTCAATGGAGTTCTCGGACAGGATATTTTTGGTTGAGTCGGCCCGTCTGTAGTCTTTCCTTTCAGCTTTTTAATGGTGGCTTCCTGACGACGAGTTTGCCCTTGAAGTTCATGGACAGTCTGAAGAATTTCCATAACAGCAATTGATTCATCCATAACAATAGTTTTAGATAAAACATCTCTGAGAGATCAGTGTCCTGATGAAGGTATGATCTTACATCAGCTGTTTTGCCGTTATAGCCAATACCAGGAATGGGGACAGCTCTGAACACCCCCCCGAACTTTATCGCCCCTTTTAAAATTTCAAAATAATATTACATAAAAGCATTGCATTTAAATACAAGTATAAGAAATATAAAGAAGAGGGCCGCAATAAAAAAAACAACAACAACCCAATGTTATCAGACATGCCAACTTTCTAGAATCAAAATTCAAGAGAGACCTGTATCACCATCATCATAGTCCTGTAGTAGTACATTGCTGGACTGGCAAGACAGCGCTTTGGAGTTTGAGTCCTCTATGGTAACTACCTATATATCTAAGGGTTTATTTTTCAAAAGTATATCAAGCCATTATAGTCTTGCAGACTATTCATCGTCCTGATTCTATAAAACATGAGTGAAAATTTCACAGGTGCCATGTACATGTTGTGCAAATAACATCCCATAGCAGTTATTAAAAAAGTGAGCCCCCTCCCTTCCCCGATAGCCTTTAGCCAAATTATTACTCAAACGTACACACACAAAAACCCAATAAAAAACAACCCAAGAACAGACGAAAACAAGTGAATCATCTCTTCTTTTTTGTTTATCTTCATTTCTTTACATTCAAATCCATCTCTTCTCATCAAACATTCTTCATCCTCTTTTATCACAGTCACCAATTTCCATCATATTTTTTATGTTTTCTTACTCACTTTATTCCATGGCATTTTACTTTGCAGTCACTTTACTTCCCTCCAGAACATTTTACAGCTACAACATTCCCTAATATTCTCTTCAAGTATGCCACCCCCTCTCTCTTTATATCTACCTCAACAATGGCTACCTATAATGCAACACTCTTGGAATCAAAACTCCTAATCCAAGCTAAACAATAGTAGTTTAAAAAAAATTTAAATGTCAACATGTGTGAGTTATCTCCCTTTACGGTCGTGATTCGCCAAGGCGTGGGCGTCAGTTGGACTTGTTTGTTTGTTTTATTGAAATTTACCCCTCTAACATATACCCTGATCTCAGGTAAAAGTAAACAGACAGATTAAAGGTTGGGTAAAAGAGGAAAAGGAAAGATGAAGAACCTACCAGTAGAACGCGCTATCTGCCCACGTTGGAATGAGTCTCGGATATTTAAAGAAAAGCTCAAATCAAAGTAGCTTCACTTCATTAATTCAAGTTAAGCTTGAAACTTTCTACCAAGCATATGTGACTATCCCTAAAGTAATAACATGTAACCATGAAAAAATATATCAATACTCATGTAGTATTGTAGCTCCTGTGTAGTAGTATTATTGTATGTAGGTAATATTAACACAATACAACAGGTGCCTGCGTTGATCAGGATGCTGTACAGTGTATAGCAATCTTGCATTGTAGACCCTATGTGAGAGTGTGTATTTATATGTATGTATGTGTGTGTGTATGAGAGAGAGAGAGAGAGAGAGAGAGAGAGAGAGAGAGAGAGAGAGAGAGAGAGAGAGAGAGAGAGAGAGAGAGAGAGAGAGAGAGAGAGAGAGAGAGAGATTGCGTGTCTTTCTTATAAGCACCGAGCAGAAGTGTCCAACCGATTTGAAAAAGGCAAAACCAATCGTAAAATAGTAAATGAGGCATAATTCTAGAAAACAACAAGCGCACGATTAAACCTAAAATCTTGAATGTTAAAAGTAGGTAGATGTACTACTCCTACTACCGGTACCACTACTACTACGCTTACCACACCAGTATTACTAATTTTACTCTCTCTCTCCATCCTTTTCCCCCTCTGTTTCTCTCTCATTAAACAGCGATAAATGATATCGTAATGACTCTCTCTCTCTCCGTTTGATACTTAGACCCTATGTTTCCCCCGGATGGCTGGTGCTTGTGTGTGTATAAAAATGAGACAAAAACCAGGAGGAACTCCTCTGTGACAAAAAACCCGGAAATCCCCATCCCTGTCCCATACGGGTCACAATGGCCGATGGCTATTCAGCCAATGAAATTAGGATAGGCCTGCAAGCAACAGGTAAGACAAGAGGAAGAGGTTGGTCCGGTGGAAACAGTGTCAGCCCCGGCCTTGCCTCGAGAGAACGACCAGTGACGCGTCATTTCCCCCTGAAACATCGACTCCCTTGCTGCCATTTAAAAAATGTCGGAACTCTCATCTGAAAATCCTGAAAACCCGGAGAATCCACATCCCTGCAATACAAAACCAGGATAAGCTCTGAATCTACTCTCCAGAGGAGCTTCAACATTTTGAAGGCACATTGCCTCTGAATCTACTCTTCAGAGGAGCTTCATTATCTTGAAGGCACATTGCCTCTGAATCTACTCTTCAGAGGAGCTTCATTATCTTGAAGGCACATTGCCTCTGAATCTACTCTCCAAAGGAGCTTCAACATCTTGAAGGCACATTGCCTCTGAATCTACTCTCCAGAGGAGCTTCAACATCTTGAAGGCACATTGCCTCTGAATCTACTCTCCAGAGGAGCTTCAACATCTTGAAGGCACATTGCCTCTGGATCTACTCTCCAGAAGAGCTTCAACATATTGAAGGTACAATGTTTATTTGTGTGTTAAATAAGCAATACTGGGAGAACAAGCCAAATTCCTGCAAATATCAATAAATCACCTTTTGAGGACTTCTTCCCAACCATCATTTGCCACTAGATCTATCAATCTTAATGGTCTAAAAAGAGTTCTTTAGTTTGGATTGCATGAGCATTGTCTCAATTAAGATTATGTCTCCTTTTTCATCCTCCATAGTTCAATTCCCATGCACAACATTAAATTGTGAAAAAAGAATAAAGCAATGACATGAACATTGCCTTCTGGAGGCTCAAGTTTTCCTGTTTGATTTTGCCCAAGTATTTGATCCTCTGCTTGTGGTTCTGATGACCCATATTTTTAATACACTCTTGTTTCAAAGTCTCCAGTTGCTCATCAGTGAACTTGTCCCTGTCTATTTAAAAAGAGACATACATTCGTATTACTAAATAAAAAAACCTGATTGAGAAAATCTGTGAAAGAATAATTTACATAAATAATCTTTGCTGTAACGGTGCTCTTAGAAAAACACCCCCTTTTTGTCATATACATTTAATATTACTAATTAATTTCATAGGCAAGAAGATGTATTTTAATGCAGTGTAGTACTTTTTACTTTTAAGTATAGAGACCACTGAAAATAAATCAATGATGTAAAACCAAACAAATCTCTGACAATGAAAAATGCTAGCTAGTATACACAGCAAATTTTGATCTAAGAAAAGCAAAGTTAATAAAAAAACCCTAACTTTATTGTCAATAAGAACCTAGGAAATGCTAGCACTAGTATGCAATGTCATACTCTACCCAGGTGTATAGTGAGTGGTATTAGCAACAACTCGACTAAAACACCATAATAGATAATAGCATCATGCCCAGGTGGTGATGTATTAGTATTATCATTTGTTTCACTTCATGCTACAAAAAACCAGGATAAACTCCAGCTCTATGGGCCATGCCTTGAAACAATGTTTACCACACTGGCACTGTGAAACATCAAATTGGTTAATTTTGTGTTCATGACAGCAATACAGTTATATACAGAGGAGATGAAAACATTAACAACACATGTAGTATAAATGCAATTTTCTTTCCAATGTTCACATTACTAAATAGATTAGATCATGATTTGTGATCAGTTCAACGAATGTCAAATCACTATTCTTTAACTCTTCACGTCAAAAAAGTCCAGCTTCATTTTTGCCCAATAGTATGAAAGAAAATGTTGCCATCTGTTCAGGAGAAACTAAATACCAAAAAAAATCATGCAAACAAACGAACAGCAAAGCTTAATCATTTCAATTACAAAAAAATTTCCAAAACAAACAAAAAACACTTGAAAACAAAGTACAACCTTTCATGGTACAAAAACTACAGGGAAAGATAAATAGCAGATATCAATCATACCATGTAGTAATTGGCGCTCCAGTTCAAACTCATCCAGAACTTCTTTGAAAGGCTCCATCCTCTTCTCCAGATCATCATATTTTGCTTTTGAGCTATACATGAGAAAATATTACATTAGATTAAAAAAAAGAAAAGACCACTGTTGCAGACCCATCAACCTCTTCATGACCAAATAAAAAAGGAAATTCCTCAAAATCCTCTACAAACACTTGAAAAGTTGAAATATCTTTCAAAATTCAAAACCAGAATTAAATAAAAGGTTAATTTTACGCTTCTTTCAAGCAAACCTTAAAATTTACTTAGAGGAGACTGCATTATAATGAGTAAATTTTTCTTGTATGTTTTGTTCATTTACATTATTTCCAGTCTCTAAATTTATGCAGAGATTACCCTTATTACAGTGTTCTCCTTTGTAATATATATCCCAAAATTATTTTTTTAATAGTATAATACACTACAATGGTATCTTAACATTAACTTTTAAAGTTAATAAAAACTATGTTAAATACTGTTATTTCTTTTAAATTTTCGTTTTATTCACATAGTTTGAGCAAGCTTTCTGAAACTAACCTTCACATTTAACACAAGTGATTGATGAAGAATATCTAAATTGTGAAACACAACAATTATCAAAACAAGGAAAAAATCACGCACAATAATGAACCGCCTCTATTCAATCATCAAATACCGCCCAGTTGTTTTTATTTTTTTTTAAAACACACACATAAAAAACAAACAAAAACTACACATACCCACACAAACAAGAATCTAAATCAAACACTGTTGACACTGTTGACAAAACAAAAACCCCCTTCCCCCAAAATAGCCATGAACACAAACAAGAATCTTTCTTTCTTTATCAGTTCCCATTCTACCTTTCAGTGTATGGGTAAACAAGAATCTACACTTGTGAAATCTTGTCAAAATTTAACACACGTGTATATAAAATTTGATGTACTTGTGGGTAAGAAGAAATAAGTACACACGTAAACAGGTGAGCATGAAATTGAGTAAAGTCATCAACAATTTTGTATCATGAAAGTAAACAACATCAAACAAATTCCCATGAGAATATTCTGGATGTTGAATACATGTACAAAATCTCATAGGTTATGTTATGTAAACCCATGATCCTCAACCCCCCCCCCCAAACAAAACAGTAACCTGCAACAAAAATGCAGCCCAAAGCAAAACACCCACTGAGTGGAAAATTGACTCACTCTTCAAGCTCCATCAAAATCTCAGATCTATCACATTCAAACTGTTCAATCTTCTCCGACATTTCTGAGATGATATTGGTCAAACCCTCAATTTCATGGTCTGATGAGGATAAGCGGCGTTCATAATCTTCACGGTCATGCAGAGCAAGTGCTGGTTCCTGCCTCAGGCTATGAAAAACAAAACAATTACAAATTTAAAAAATAAAGACAATTATCTATTGAGAAATAGTAAAAACATAGACCTACAGGTAGAAAGACAGAAATACTGAGAGAGAGAGAGAGAGAGAGAGAGAGAGAGAGAGAGAGAGAGAGAGAGAGAAAGAGAGAGAGAGAGAGAGAGTACACATTATAGAGGATTTCATAAAATATTTTGATAAACTTTTCGAGTTGTTTGGTGGAATCACAATTTGCAAAACTTAACATGTATTAGAACAATACAATATAAATTCTGTGTAGCAGACAACACATATTAGCCCTATGAATATATAGTCAAAACGTTGTATTAAATCGTCAGTGTGCTAACACATTGGCCAAAGTTTGACTTAGTCCAAAGATTTAACACTCCTCAACCTACGACTTATCATCACAGACATAGTAAATTGGGATAAAACGCACTGAGGCATTTCTGACCTATCAATGTATCATGGACACATTTCTAAAAAGAACAATGTAGTTAATTCACTGCGAATAAAGTTTTAAAATAAAACTTTTCTCAAAACCACCGAAAATGACGTAAGCCAAAATGCAAGCATATTAACAAAATGTGTTATATTAAGTTATAGAATCTTCTATTGTCTAAATGTTTCTTTTACATAGGAAGACCTTTAACGTTACATAATAGACACACAATATTCCTGTGCCCAAACAATGCAGAGACAGAAGTTACCTTTCCGACTCGTTTTCCAGCTGTGAGACATGTTGTGTAAGGATTTCATTTTTCAGCCAATATTTCATCACACTTGCTTTGGAGTTGTTTTAGTTTCTTGGCCGCATAAGAGGATCTCCTCTTTGACCAAACAGACTTCGGATGCTAACTTTTTATTCTCCTCCTTTGCTGTAGACATTTTTTCTGCCCACATGGCTTTTTGCTTTTGAAGTAGTTCAAAACTGTCATTCTCTAACCTTGCCAAAGCCTCTGAGTATGAAGTTTGTGCCACCTCCAGAGCTGCTTTGCTTGAAGCTTCCACGATTTCTGACTTTTCCAAGGCATGATCCAATTTCTGGGCAATGTCATCATTCTCTAGCTCAATTCTTTGATCTTCTCAGTATAGGTCATAAGCTCCTGTGTTAAATCTTGTGCTAAAGCTGAAGATTCAGACTCTAAGTGTCTTTGAGCATTCTCTAAAACGATTAACTTTTCTTTCAAGTGATGCTCTCGTGAAAGCATCTCTTTCTTATCTTTTCAATATCAAACAACACCCCTTCCAATTTCCTATTTCTCTCCTCTAGTTCAAATAGCTTTTGGCTGTTTTCATTTCTGATAACTTCAAATTCATTAACATTCGTTTCTGACACTTTTTCAAAAATGTCTTCACCTTCCTCACATCTGATGATCAGAGACTGAATTTGAGAAGTAAGAAACTGCTTTTCATTTTCAAACTCTTCAGTTTCCATTTCATGCGACTGTCTCACTGATTCCATTTCTTTTGTGCTGGCATGCTGCTTCTCTTGAGCAAATAACACATGCTGAGTTAATTCTTCCACATCACCTAAAGCTTGTTCAAGACGGGTTGTCAGTTTTGCGTTTTCAGATTCTAATCTTACTTTCTTGCCCTCACAATTCAAAAGCTTATTTGTCAGATCCTCAGCAATGTCAGCAGATTCCTTTTCAAGCTTCAAGTGTGCTTCTTCCACCATGGACATCCTGAGTATTAAATCCCGACTTTCCTTTTCATGTTTCATCGTCAACAATTCAGATTCTTCCTTATTAGTTCTCAACTCATTTTGCACTTCTGTGAGACTCTTTTTTAAACTGGTTATTTCATCTCTCTGTAGCTCTGCAACACATTCAATTTCTGTGTCACTTTCCTTCAACGCCTCGAGTTCTGTAGCTAATAGCACCTTCTCCTTTTCAAATTCTTCAATTCTTTTATTTGCTTCAGTCATAGTAAAGTGTAGTTTCTCAGTTTGTTCCTCCAATTCTCCTTTTTGTTGTTGAAGGGTTTTAATCTGCTGCTCTTGCTCATGTCTATCCTTTTCAGCTTTATTGAGTTTCTCCTGAATAATTTCCAGCTGGGCCAACTTTTGCCGTAACTCACTCTTTTCCTTCTCAATAAGCTCCCTTTGCTTATCCCAGCCCATTTTCAGAATTTCCAAATCAAGCACTCTTTCTTGAGCATGGGCGAGTTTTGTATGAATTTCTTCAATATGTTTGGGAAGCGTGCCTTTTTCAGTCGCTGCTAAAGCTTTGTCTCTGCAATTTTTAAGGGTTTCATTGATTCTTGCAAGTGATCCTGCCTTGTCTGTTGAGAAATGTAAAGTTATAACATTTGTTTTAAATGTTATCGCTCTTGTTATGTACTATTTTTAAGTCTTTATTTTTTTTTGCATGAAGTTATACCCATATGAGAGAGACGATCAGTTTGTGTGCATCTCATTAAATTTTAAAAATATTTCTTTAACAGAAATGCATCCAAATAAAATTTAGTTACAGAAAAATATAAAGAATCAACGATACAGCTAAATAACTATGTGCTTTAAAAAAAAGAAGACATTTAATACATTTCGGTATTTTTTCAGTCTCCTACAATAAATGGGGATAAAAACATACAACAAAAACCTAGCAAAACTATAATTGGATCATGGAAAAATCCATTTCCAAACAGTTAACAGATAAATCAAACTTGGAGCAGTCACAGTATGATGACAGACATTGCCCTCAAGATCCCTTCAGCACAAACTATCATTAATGTGCATCTTTATATATGTGTTGTTGTAGATTCTATCGAAATCAGTTGAAAGCAAAGTTAGAAGTCAAATGAGTTTGACATAAAAGCTTGCAAATATGGAGTTATAATTGTGTTGAAGCAAATCTTACTTTATAATTAATAAACAATGATTGTCTTCACGAAAACTGACAGAGCTTTACATAAGCTAGACAGACCACCTTGTTGATGTTAACAACAGGCCAACACAATCATTCCTGCATAAAATATATAATGATAAAGATAATTCTGTCTTACCCTTAACTTGTTTATCTCTGACTAAGTTGTAAGCTCCAACGCCTGGGGTTTTTTCTGGAAAATATATAAAAAAATAATAATATATATCTGTCGGCAACAAATTTCGAGGACTTCAAAAAACAAATTTCTTTCTCTACAGATTTTAACCTTTGTCTTCACTTTCGCATCTCAACTTAGTTGATTATTCTAGCTCTAATCTCAAGTGAGAAGTAGTAAGTACTTTCTCTTCTTTGAGGAAGAGGCATTGTCGCTGAACCGTACTGTTGTGAGCTTGTAATCATGACACTGGCCCCATGGCTGGCACAAGTGCCCCCCCCCCCCCACAATGTTCTACTCTTTGGAAAGGTATTCCACTCTATTTTCCGAACTTGACTCAGGTGTGAATGAGTACCCAGCTACAGGTAGAGAAAGATCTTGTCAGAGTAAGTACGGAAAGCCTAACAGACTTGTGTACTGTATGCTCCCCCCCGGTTTTAAAGAAAAACATTGAATGAAGTGGCCTGCTTGGGGATAATAAATGATGAAGAGTCAGTTAGCCTGCACTTGTGTGTGGATACACTCAGACTATACTATCTTTATCTCTATGCAAATGCTTCAAAGTATGTCTGCACATGAATTAAACCCAAATTATATGTATGTATGTATGTGTGTTGCTACCTTGCCAATATTATGTGTATAGTATGCATAGTATGCATGTGAGACATGAATGAATACATTGAAGATGAAGATGTTCATAGTGTGTATCCCCACACAAGTGCAGGCCCACCGATTGTACATCATTTATCCCCCACGCCACCATTTAATTTCAAATGCTTCTCAACTCCCTGGGGAGCAATAAGTTCAGCAGCCTGCTAGGTACGTCATACAAACTATGACAAGATCTTCCCCCACCTACAGGCAGATAGTCATTCACACCTGTGTCAAGTAAGGAAATCATGGCGAAGCACCTTTCCCTCTGAGTCTAACATCGTGAAAAGTACCTGGACCAATCAGGGTTTGGAACAAGCGTCTTAATGATTAAAAACTCCACAACACTAAGATTTAACCACAACACCTCTGTCATGTCAATAAAGGAAAGAAAGCCAGATGGCAAGTAAATGGGAAAAAATGTTAGTTAGTTACACGCAACATTCCACTTCTCTATCAGTATCATTCTCTTCCTCCTACTATAGGCACATATGTTGGGTATGTTTTGTATGTGAAGAATACAGGGCAGGGATGCATGAATAATATTGTGTGTAGGGGTAGAGAAATCTCTTTGGGGGTGGGGGTTGTCGGGAGGGTTGGGTTGGGGCTGATGGGAGGTTCCAGAGTTGGGGAGACCCGCCCGAAATTGAAGCAGTCCAGTGATTCAGCCGTCACAACCTCCTGAGGCAGCTTGTTCCAATCCAGAATGGATGGCCTGTACCGTGTTGTGCAGGTGGGGATGTCATCGTTCAGGTCGTTGTTTGTCCTAGAGCTCAGCCTGCTATCAGATGGTTTGGGCAGGTATGAGAAGATCTCTCCAATCGTGCTTTCTTACGGCGCTATTGCAGGGAAGGCCACTTGCGAGAGTCTAGGATGGAGTCCACGCATGATGTTTGGCGGTGGCGATTGGGGACCCATCTTGCTGCTCTTCGTCGGATCTTCTTGAGGGCCTCAATCTCGTCTGCAGTGTAGGGATCCCGGACGGTGGCTGCGTACTCAAGCTTTGTAGGCAGTTTTCTTTGTATTATTGTTGCCGATCTTGAGGTTGCGCCGGATGAAGCCTAGGTCTTGCTGGATTTCTTTGTGATGGAGTCATGAGATTCCCACTGCATGTTGTATTGTTGTCCTGGGGATGTTGACACCTAGATCTAGATACTTAATGGTGCTGGCGTTATCAATGTTTTGTCCATGTAGCTCATAGACGGGGTGATCTTGTTCCGCTTCCGAAAGACTCTCAGCATTGGGAACTCCACGAATGAAATATAATGGACTTCTCCTCGCAGGCGGTTTAGGGAATGCAGATAGATCTAGATCTATGTTCTTGCAGCTCTTGCTCGTCTTTTTTTTCATGATGGTTGGCCGGATAGGAAAAGTCACCAAATTTAAAAAATGTAATGGGAAAAGGGAAAATAAGTTGTCTGTTTATCCGAGACTTCAGTGAAAAAAAATGGAGTGGGAGGGGGTGGGGGTAGACAGAGATAG
>JAXRKP010000013.1:198315-305815 GCA_037039925.1 Doris montereyensis | reverse complement strand
GAATGGCCATAAAGACTCCATAGATACTAATAGTCCATGCCCCGCTAGCCTCGCCTACTCGTGTCTGGTACCCAGAATAGTAATTAGTATTTCCGGATGGATTGTGATTGTGACTATTTGTGACTAGTGCTCATGTGCGCAGTGATCAATATTAAAAGGTGGCCAATGTATGTGATCTAACTTCCAAGTTCAAATGAAATTCTAAAAAACAAGAAAGATCTACATGTCTAGATCTGGAAATTTAGACTCCTAGATTCGTACCCACAAGTGCGACATTGGAAATCATAGTGAAAACATCAGCAGATCTAGATTTAGAATCTATTCTAGATATTCTATCCAATCTAATATAGATTCGATTTCTAGATATAAATCTAGACTCTGTACCCACGAGCGCGAGATTTAAAATGAAAACAGTACTCAAGTAATAGGTCCAGTTCTACCAGTAATTAAATCTACATCTGGCAGGCCTAGACAACTAACGATTTAGATCTATATTATATATTCTACATTTCTTGAGATATTAAATCTAGATTCTGGATCTACGTAGATTTTCTAGAACTAGAAGAGCAGAATATTTTATTTTGAATTTATCATGGAACACAGTGTGAGTAAACGGACATTGAAAAAGTCACCGCTTATGGAAATATTTCAAGGAAGATAGAGAAAAGAGGAGGCGCAATGTCTTTTATGCCAAAAGTTTTGAGACACACAGGCCATACATCAAACCTCACATCTGAGAGCAAGACATCGTGCTGAAGCAAATGCCATTGCAGAGACCCATCCTAGTAATAGTAAGACCGAACAGACATTTTTTACTAATTTCACCATGAAGACGGAGGAGCCCCACCACGTGTCGTCAAACAGCTGATTCCAACTCCAACTTCTTAGTTTCAGCCTGCCTCTGGAAAAGTCACACGACAGGACACAAAAACAATTGTCCTCAGTGACCACGGAGAGAGAAAAGCAATGCTAGATGAAAAGATAGCAGAGATGGTTGCTTTGGATTTGCACCCAGTTTCGTCATTTAAAATGATGGTTTCGTCAGTTTAATGCGAGCTGCTGACCCACGCTACACTCTTCCAAGTCCTAAACAGTTAGCTGACACTGAGTTATTACCACACCTTTACAACTCAAATGCAAATTCGATCAAGAAACGTGTTAGAAGGTTCAACAACATTGCGATATCAACTGATCTGTGGTCCAACGGCAAACAGGCAGACTATTTCACTCTTGCGGCGCACTACATTTCTCCAAAAGATTGGAAGGCTGAGTCAGTCAATCTGTCAACATCAGGTTGTATTCAGGCTATTCGGGTGACAGGGTGGCTAACGAGATTGAACGGTCATGCCGGTGGAATCTTATGGATAGTATCACGATGATGGTAACGGACAGTGCCACCAACGTGCTTCTGGTTAATCAAAGCCTTCCATGGGGCATCATCCTGCTTGGCAAACCTCCTACACCTCGTTGTCACTGATGCAATTACTGGAAGACTTAGAAATGACGACGCTTATAGGAAGGGCTCAAGACATCGTTGGGTTTTATCATCATAGCCTGGAAGCGACGGAGAGACTGTCGGACATGCAAAAATCGATGGATATTCCTGAACATAAACTGATTCGAGGGGTGAACACGCGGTGGAACAGTGTTTCTTACATGTTGGAAAGAATGTTGGAACAGGCAGAGGCTTCAAATGCGGTATTTAATATTTTAGAGATGCCGGAAATGTGTTTGTCGCCTTGTGATACAGACATGATGAGGACAACAATATCGTCACTAAAACCCTTTGAAATTGTAGCCAAGACTTCTGTCGGTTGACAGGAATACTAATATGGGCATGGCGATAATTTTGATTGAAGGCTTTAAAAATGATGACATAATCCAGGATCCCATGGAACCCTTATGACTTCTCTCAAAACAGGACTATCCAGGCGATCACAGCAGATGTGGGAGAGCGAGTGGCTAGTACGCAACTGTCCTTGATCCTCGATATAAGAAGTTCTTCTTTACTAACAAAGAGTTGGTAGAAAGAACGACAGAAAGTATCATCTCTCCGATGTCTCTGCTATCATGAGGATCAACCAAAACGATGATATTGACAAAGGCTGGAATGCATCTACTGCTAATGTGTTTGATGAGTGAGGAGGATGCTTATGGACTTACCTAGACACAGCGAGTGAAACTGAAACTGTTCAGGAATCCAAAGCGACAGCGGCACCATCTGCCTGTGCCTCGCGAAGTTCGCTGCTAGCTCGATTCGCACCCCATTTCCCGAAAGGAGTGCCCGCCTTACTGGCGGCAACATCAGGAACTCTACCCGAATTTGAGTCAGCTAGCCTTGAAGTACATGGGGTGCCTGTTGCGGCCTTGTCGCCTGATAGACTGTTGTCCAAGGAGGCGAAAATTTGTCAGAGAGAAAAGCTAGGCTGAAGCCCAGGAAATATTGACATGGTTTTATTCTTAAATACAAATCTTAACCAGAAACAGTAGTAATTATATCTGCAGATCAAAATTTGTTCGATATTGTTAATAATATCAGACTGAAATAGCATTTATCTTTACATTGTAAGTTACAATCATCTTATATATTATTATATGACAATTTCAATCATCTTTATTGATCCTTTAAAAAAAGGAAATTATACTTGTTGTGTTATCGCAATTGCTATAAAATAGAAGAATACATCAATGCATTCAAATTAAAAACAAATTTAACTTATTAGTCATTAAATGTTTAGATTTTAGGAGAAGTATACAAAAATTCAAAGGTGGGTAAATTAAGTAAATAAATAGTGCGGTGAAACTATAGCCTACATAAAAACAAAATTAAAATTAAAAAAGATAGAATAATTATAGACAAATCAGTTTAGCTTCATACACATTCATTAACTTATCAAAAATCATTCATTCACCATCCATCAATTTATATTTTTCTAAACATTGTGAGGAAAACACCATTGTGCTTTCAAAGTAAGGTATGGTCAAACTTTCAGATGGCGCTGGAAGAAAAGATTAGAATATCTCTCAGTGCGGTGGCTTTTAAATACAACGATATAAGTCGACTGTTTCTACTATTTATTTTGGGTATGGAGAAAAGAGGGTGAACATCTGCATTTGAGAAGGGGGTAAGATGATTATAATACAAAATGCTTTAGCTGTAAATTTGATTTTAAACACTATTGAAATGACCCCTTCAATTATCACATCAATATTGTGTTTGTAGTATATATATATTATATATACTTCTCCTAAAAATCTAAACATTTAATGATTAACTAAGACATTTGGCAAATAAGGGGATTGCTTTTTTTATTTGTTGACACACATGTCATAAAAGTGACACAAGACCTTTCGTATTTTCTCACACTCACAGTGATCAAAGAGAGAATCGATCAGAGTGTCTGTCTGGCAGACCATCGGCGATGGCTGAGTTGTGGGGGTATAGGTAGGGTGACAAAAGTCGAGACAGTCAAGACTAGCATTGTCATTGCATGTGTGTACATAGTTAACACAGATCTAGATCACACACACGTGCGTGGCAGATTTGTTACTTGGACAAGGCAAAAAAGACGTTATATTGAGTTTATTTTTTCACATGAATTGACTCTTTAAATGCAACCAATTGAAAGACGTACCTTCAAAAACATGTTGTATTTGGTAAGTCAAGCCAGCCATTGTTGCATTTTTTAATTTTAAAGGGGTAATTAGCGTTGTAAAAATTCGGTGACATTAAAAAAATCGTGCAATTTGGAGACTAAATTGTATTTTATGACAGTTATGATCCTTGTTATTTTTGTTCTCAACTTTCCCTCCCTGAATGTAAGATTTAATTCAAATGCCCCCCCCCCGTGAATTTTTGTCTTTCATGTAATAAATGTATATAATATATGAAATATACATAATTCAGGTGTTCTGTTCCTACAAAGATGGCAAGCTTATACTAAATATGACTCCTGTCGATCAAGGATTTGCCAAAGTGCAAGAAGTACAGAGATTCATCAATTACAGGAGAACATGTTGTGGTAAGCCAATTGTTTTTTTATTTATATGCTGAAGATGAGATCAAAGAAAGGTTTGCAAAAGCAAGAAAAGTATTTGGATCACTGAAAAATACGTGGAATTCAAGAAAAATCTCAATTAAAACAAAAACTCAGATTCTACAAATCTAATATTCTAGCTGTCCTTCTTTATGGTGTTGAATCTGAAAACAACAAAAATAACAATAACATCTATCTGCAGAAAGCTTCACACCTTCCAAAAAATATCTCAGAAAGATCCTCAAAACATTTTGGCCAAACAAGATATCAAACAACGACCTTCAAGTTCAAGAGAAAACATCACTGGAGTTGGAGTCAATATCCCAGATTGTGAGGAGGAGAAGATGGAAGTGGACTGGTCACATCCTTAGGATGAATGCTGATGCCATCCCTAAAATAGCTCAGACTCAGATGGACCCCTCGCCCTCAGGGAACAAGGAAGAGAGGTCACCCGCTGGAATCCTGGAGGAGAAGCATCGAAAAAGAGATGAAGACCCAGGGATGGACGGGGGCAGATGACAAAATTGGCACCTGATCATGTTCAATGGTGATCCACTGTGTTGACCTTATGTGCTGGCTAAGCACCACGAGGCTAAGCCAAGTCAAGTCAATTATAACACAAGCATGTCACATCCTGGGCGATTCTAAGTACTGATACAATTATTAGATAGGGTTGGTAGGCCTATTCGATACTGAGGTGATGGGTAGATAGGCGACAACGGTACAGCTCTTTTTAATTATAAAACCTTTTCAAAATGGCAGCCTAGGTGAATGAAAATTCTACTCAAAGACGGGAAATAATGACATTTTTTAATAATCAAACGTCACTTCTGGTTTTATTGTTATATTATTATTATTGTTTTTGTTTTCTTCTTTTCTCTATAATTTGATCATACGTCAAGAATGTTTTTAGTCTTGTTGTCACACAGTATTAGTAGTACAGTGGAATGTCTCTAATCGGGGAATCAGAAACCCGGTCAATCGGGAAGAAATGTCAGTCTCAGGGAACATACTTTTTTCTGTACATTTATTAATATTTTACCTCTTTAAACGGAAAGTTCCCTGGCTAACCAGGTCAATTTTTGCGGACTTGGACTTGCATTGCTTATCTGACTTATCACGCATTTTCCCTCTCTACCCAGGTGTAAATGGGTACAAGCACTAGCTTGGGAGTAAAAATCTACGTCAGACTAGCGTTCTGTCAAGGAGGTGATTATTATTATTAACAGTAACACCTGTTCCCCTTCATGCTATAGAAACCTGAAAACAAGGGCCTTGAAGGAACTTTTACCGTCTCTAAATTAATGTAAAGCGCCGCTGAGCACTTTTATACATAGTGGATAGCCAGGCGCTAATTAAATCAAGGATTTATTATTATTATTATTAAATTCATCACTGTTTCACCTTGTTGGCGGTTGACGGAAGCCACTGGTAGGTCCTACTTATTTCCTTTCACGCTTTCATATATATGTCTTTCATCTAGCCGTTTCCTTTGAATTCACTTTGAGATCACTGCGTATATGATTATGCTGTACTAGGTGAATTTCAATGAATTGAAAGAAAAGTTTCATTTTCTGTCTTTTTTTCTACAGATTTATACGTGTGGAAGTGCCAGCTGTCGTCGATATTTCCAACGTTTAGCTCCAGACGCAAAATAACCTGTGACTGTTCCACTGTTAGTTGTAGTATTCAAGCTGGTTCTGCATGAGTCATGAGGATTTTTATCAGTAATTATCAATATCAGTTTTTTGTATTTTAAATATATTAATTACATTAATGTACATGTATGGATGTATGTAGTTATGTACAACATGGCTGCTCACAATGACTCACATCATGCTATTTAAATTGCTTTTACTTTTACTTAAATTTGTCATGACCATGTGTGGGCGGTTGGTGGGGGTTGCTGGTAGTGGTACTGGTAGGTCCCTCTTGTTTCCTTTCACTCTAGGTTAATTCTTTTCATCTAGCTATTTCCTTTTGAGTTCACCGTATATTATGGTGGAAAGGGTAGATACATGTACCGGTATGTCAATTAAACAAATAGTCATGACTATGTTGCCTGTGTGTTGTCAGTGCAAAGGTTCCCGAGATTGATTGATCCTTAATAAACAAAAGAATAATGCTGTACCGTAATGTAAGAAAAAGAAAAGACAGCCTTTACGTATGCAGAGTTTTGAGCAGATCAATTTCTATACCGAGTGCTTCTGTTCATTTGGATGTTTGGTTTTATCTTGATATTTCCGTAATTACTAATATGATATCATTATATTATATTATTCTATGATATTTTCGTTGTTGCTTTAATTATTCCATAAATTTAAAAACATTCCACTTAGTGACAGAGTTCCAAATATGCATGGTATGTCAGTATGAAAAGTGTAGTGCAAAGTATGTGACTGATTCATTCACTGAGTTTTGCCTTTGGAAGAGCTGCTTATGGATGAAGCTTTGTGTTACTAAAATCGGTATTCTTTATTTAGATGAGACAGCTATGACTATGAGTTTGATTTAATAACATAAATCTAAGTTACATGTATTATTGTTTCCTTTCATGCCAAACTTTTTTCTAATAAAACCCAAAGCTGCTTGTTTTGGAAACATATATGTGACAATTGTTTGTACACACACCTAATATTATAATATAAGATTTAGAGATACATTGTTTAATGTGAATAGAAACTTTTTCTACCCTAGATTTAAGTTAACATTATATATTATTGCGGTGAAAGTCACAAACCGTGTAAGTCTAAAAAAGTAACACTAACACTTTACTTTTTCTCTTTTAATATTAGGAAATAGGAAGCCCCCTATGCTTCGTCTAGTTAGGATTCTGTGGCACAAGAACCAATGAAACCGTATAATATTATAATCATGTGAGCAATCCGTGTAGTAATTGGGTCTACTACTGGTACTACTTGTTGCTTGCACACCATGTTCATGTCTGTCCGTGAAAATAGATTAAAAAGCACAGCATTTTTTTCTATGATTTTCTCAAAAGATTCAAAATTGGACTTACTGGTTCGCGACTTTTTACCGTCTATACATGTGTATCTTTTATCCTTGGACCCAATCATCAGTGAAACAATTACTACAGCTAGGACCTATTTCTCTCCTTTCAATACATTCTTTCACCTGTTGTTGAACTTGCTGTTTTTCTCTTTAATTCACTCTGAAATGACCAAATATATGATATGGCGGACAGCGTAAATTACAATGAAACAAAAATATAAAAATAATACTAACAATATTTCGTTTTTAATTACTTAATAATTATTTACATAAGATGAGAGTGAAAGAATAGAAACTCTTCACAATATTTTTATTGATGCTGAATGGAAGAAAACATACCAACATACAAATTTAAATTTTTTAATTTTTTTTTATGTATATATTGTTTCGCATTCGCAGCACTATTTATTTATGTTATGAAGCTAATAAACAGATCAAAATAACTACAATGTATTCAATTCTACTGTTGCATCATTTATTTCATTTGTCAACGTTCTTTGAAAATTTATTTGATTGTTTTTACCATTCTAGCTTCTCGTAAAAAAAATTATGCCAATATATTTATATTCAACAACTCTCTCAACTGTTTCATCTTTTAACTTTTATGAAAATATTATCATGGGTGTTATTTGTCTTCCTAAAATCACAAAACAATTCTTTTGTTTTCTTAACATTCAGTTGTAAATAATTCTTAACACACCATTGTACAAACTTTTTTGGTTTCTTTATAATTATAATTAATTGATTAGGTCTACTTCTGATCTGATAAAACAGGACAAGAGCTTGTCTCAGACGTATCATCTGCATATTTTATTACATGGTATTGAGATGTTTTCAAAAGCAGTTTTACAATCATTAGTGTAGATAGAAAAGAGTATAGCTGTAAAGACAGTTCGGGGTGCTCCAGTGTATGTTACAATTACTGACGAGTCAAAAATATCATTCTCTGATTTTAATCTAACAAATTGAGGTCTGTTGGTCAGAAAATCTAAGATCCAGAGAGTTACACTTTTTCCCAAACCACGTTTAGATTTATAGGCAAATTGGTGTAGGTCGAGAGTAGGTCCATTTGTACTTAGAATTGTTTTTAACACAATTCTCTCAAGACATTTCATTAAAATAAAGGTCAATGCCAATGGTCTTTAATAATTTTTTTCTTTCTTTCCAACTTTATCAGTTCCCATTCTACCTTTCGGTGTATGGTTTCAGAATCAGATGCCCGAGATGATCTTTCTCCAGGATGCCCTATCCTGACATTTTCTGTTTCCTTCCAAAAAGTTAAAATTCTATGCTTCAATACCTCTTTCATTTCTTCCCACTTTCTCCGAGGTCTACATTTTGATCTTTCACCTTGGGCTTCAGCACTGTATACTGATTTAGCTATTCTATTGTCATTCATTCTGTTTACTTGCCCAAACCATCTCAATTGATTTGTTTCTATCTTAGTTTTCATTTCAGCTGCCTGTACTCTTCTGTATTTTCTCTACTGTCTGTCTTAAACTTAAGTCCAAATTTCGCTGCCATAGAGGAGAGTAGGACAACAATAAATTGTATTGTATATTGCCATTTTGGTTTTTGTTGACAATTCTTGCTTACCTACAAATGCCTTTCCTAGATAGTAGATGGTTATATATTGTCATTGCCTTTTTGATTCTCTGGCTGATTTCTTCTTAGTCTTAGTCTTAGTTTTCCCTCTGTCTTAGTTAATCATTACTCCTACTACTCCTAGGTAATTGTAGCTTTGAATTTGTTCTAAATTCTCCCTGGTCAATTTAAGATTTTGTGTTTTAGCTTCCCTAGTTACTAGAATTTTTTGGTTTTCTTTGCATTTACTCTCATTCCTCTTTAATTTAGTTCATTGTTCATAATGTTGATATTCGACTGAAGGTCAATTTCTGATTTTCCAAACAGAACTAAATCATCAGCAAATGAAAACATTGATACATTGACTGACTGGTTTGAGCTTCCACACACCTACATTTATTTTCTTCATTTTTGAGGATGCCTTTGCGACTGAATCCATAAATGTGATAAACAAAAGAGGACTTAGGATACAAGCCTGTCTTAGTCTTACTCCTATATCTACATCAAATTCTGCAGATATGTTTCCAGCTACTCTCACTGCACATGTTGGTTTATTGTGAAAACTTTTAATGGCTTCTATTAAATTTTAAATTTTGCTCTACATTGTGTTCTTTTAAGGAGTGCCATATTTCGTCCCTCCTCACAGTGTCAAATGCCTTTTCTAATCTATTCTAAATCAATAAAACACAGGTGCAAGTCAATGTTTCTCTCACTCTCAAGGAATTTTTCTATTATTTATCTAATTGTAAACATGTGGTCTTGTAATGTAAACTTCTTTCCTGGTCTAAATCCACTATGATGCTCTTCAATCTGATCCTCTACTCTTTTCCTTAGTCTCATTTCCAGTATCCTGGCAATGGCATATACTTTTCCTGGAACGCTAAGTAAAGTAGTGATACCCTCTATAGTTTGAGCATTCCATAGTTGATCCCTTCTTTGTATATTGGTACAATGTACTACCATTCCCTTTTTCCAGTCGTCTGGCACCTGTTTGGACTTCCATGCTTGTTGGCATATTGCATGTAGTTGTTTGTCTGCCTCTCTCCCTTGGTTTTTAATCATTTCTTTACTCCTTGTTTCTTATGTTATGGAGGGATTATGTAATTGTTGAAAACACTTTCTCCACGCTTCCATGCTTTTGCCGTCCTCTTTCATTATTTCTTCTTTGGCATTCTTTATTTGTCGTATTGGGCATGTTTTGGTCTTTCTCATGCTCTTCATTGCCCCCAGAACAGCTTTTGATTTCCTTGATAGCTTTCTTGAAGTCTTTGTCCAAACTCTTCCAATTGTTCCTGTTTTTGCTTTCTAACTTCCTCTTTGGCGATAGTTCTTTTATTCACGTAATCTATCCTATCCTCTGATCTCTTTGTTTGCAAGTATTTCTTCCAGGCATCCTTCTTTTCTTTGATCTTAGTCTTGACATTCTCATTCCACCATGCTATTCTTTTCCTTTCTCCTTTAATTTGTTTCCTACCACAGACCTCTTCAGTACAACTAAGGAGTGTTTCTTTATACATCTGCCACTTTTCTTCTGTTATGCTATCATTCAGATCCATATCTTTCACTGATAAATCTTGTTATTAAAATGTTATCCTAGATCGATGTTATCCTAGATCTATTGGTTTATTTAGTTCCTCTATTTTGAGTTTAGTAGCTTTCTTCTCTTTCCTTTTCTGTTTGTTTTCTTCAGTCAGTAATCTCATTTTGGCAATCACTAAGTGATGATCACTAAATATTTTTGCTTCTCTGTTTACTCTTGCATCCAATGTACTGTAAAAAGGGAGCTGCTAACTATTATTTATGTAGTCTATCTTTGACTTTTCACACCTGTCTTCATTCACTCTTGTATATTTGTGGATATCTTTATGAGGATAAAAGGTGTTGGCCTATTTTTATGTTATTCTTTAAGCAAAAATCTATTAGTAGTATTAGTCTCTCTCCATTTGGAGAAGTTGTTGTCTCTCCTTCTTTATCATTGCTCGTCCTGACGTTTCTACATTGTTGCCTACTCTAGCGTTTAAATCTCCTAAAAGCACTAGTTCCTGTTTGGATTTAAGATTCTCTGCGGCTATTTTCGTTTTCGAAGATATCTTTTTCTTCTTTAGTTGCGTCTTCGTTTGGTCCATAAGCTATTAATAATTTAATTTCTCATTTCTTTGTTTCTGTAATGGCCAAAATATCTACTTTGAATTTGTCCATTTCTTCAACTAATTCTAACTCTTTTCCATTTATGGCCCTAACAAAATAATAACATTCCATGTTCCAAAAATCAGTCCGTATTCGTTTCCAAGATCAAACCGGTTATATTACTTTTATGTCTCTGAATCAGATTGTTTTGGATAAGTAGGGATTAGCCCACTGTTCCCTAGGTAGATAGTGGGGTTGCCACCTTGAGGCCCCCTACTAGTACTAGTACTACCAGGCCTTGTTACTTTCTGTCAGGGTTAACTCCCTTAAGCCTTTAGTCATTCAAGACCAGCCTGCAAGGCAGCAGGTTATTTTCTGTCAGGGTTAACTCCCTCAGTCTTTGGTCAGTCAAGACCGGCCAGCTTAAGCAGCAGGTTGCTTTCTTTCAGGGTTAACTCCCTTTGCCTTTGGTCGTCCAAGACCTGCCTGCAAGGCAGCAGGAGACTCGTGGAAAGCGGGATCATCTACTCCCGTGATACGGGTGCTTACCCTGTCCACTGCCCGGCCTAACATTCCATGTTCACAAAAATCACAGTCCGTATTCTTTTCCAAGTTTTCGTCTTCAAAAGATCAAACCGGTTACATTACTTTTATGTCTCTGAGTCAGGTTGTTTTGGATAAGCAGGGGATTAGCCCACTGTACCCTAGGTAGATAGTGGGGCTGCCACCTTGAAGCCCCTACTACCAGGCCTTGTTATTTTCTGTCAGGGTTAACTCCCTTAAGCCTTTAGTCATTCAAGATCAGCCTGCAAGGCAGCAGGTTGTTATTTTCTGTCAGGGTTAACTCCCTCAGTCTTTGGTCAGTCAAGACCGGCCTGCAAGGCAACAGGTTGCTTTCTTTCAGCCTTTGGTTGTCCAAGACCTGCCTGCAAGGCAGCAGGAGACTCGTGGAAGGCGGGATCATCTACTCCCCGTACGGGTGCTTACCTGTCCACTGCCCGGCCTAACATTCCATGTTCTAAAAATCACAGTCCGCATTCTTTTTCCAAGTTTTCGTCTTGAAAGATCAAACCGGTTATATTACTTTTATGTCTCACTTACACTAATACTGATAGTATTTTAGTACATATGTACCGATACATGTAAAGGGCCTAACACTAAAACTGATAGTATTAGTACATATGTACTGATACATGTAAAGGGCCTAACACTAAAACTGATAGTATTAGTACATATGTTCCCCAACCAAATAGTCTATTTTATCAGATAAAGCCAGTTTATAAACCAAACCTAGAACTCACTGGAACTAAAAGAAAACAAAGTAATCGTTTGACTATCCATTAGTTGTTATTGCAAGCCTACAGTACAATGTAGTGTAAGGCAAGTAATACCCATTTACATAGCTGCCAACCTTTTCAACTTGAAAAACGGACTCTAAATGCACACATTATTGAAACATACAACGACCGGTAATTTTCCAGAAACAATTGATAATCTAACTAACTGGAATTATCAAACATGTAGCTTGAAACACTTTAAATTTATAGTGTAAACAACAAAAATCACTGGCCTTTCTGGCAAAATGCGACAGTATTTTTTGTGAACTCGAATGGCATCTCTGGACTTTCACTCCAATATCTCTGAGGTTCTTGAAAAAAAATAGTTAACCTTCAAGTCAAATACATGTACATACTTTTCAAGGCAAATACAAACTTACTGACTCAAATTTGAAGAAACGTTACTAAATACCTTTTTTATGTACTGGTTGGCATCTATGCATTTATGTTAGTATTAGATCTCTACTAGAAGAGCATTACGTGCAGTGTGTGTCTAGACACTATTGATTTGTGCGTGTGCATGTGTATAATGTTAGCGATGGACCACTGAACTAGGTGATCAAATCAATAACTGCCCATACCATCCACCCCAATTTCCTCTCCTTTCCAAGCATTGTGCATTTCACCCTCTTCACATTCTTCTTAATGTTATAGTTATAGACATAATAAGCCAGTTAATCGCAAAAATTCCCAAAATTATGTTAGATGTATCAATAGTAGTATCATACAAAAGGCGTATTCGACACATCTATTTCTAAACATAGATAGATTCTGTTTTCCACATACCTCAGTCAGATGTACTCAAGAACTTCTTTTATTGAACCACAATACATACATGATATATTATGTACAACAATGTATCAATAACGAATCATCACCTCAGATCAAAACTCCTGATCGTAAACCAATATTTTTTAATAAATGACGTACACGAAAATTTTGATCTAAGGGGCGAGATAACATAAAAAAACCCAAAAGAGAGGAGTCAATGGACACATGAGTTCTATCAGTCTTCAAATAGCATATTTATTATTCATTTTGAGCGGCAAAAAAACCAATGAAAACAAGACAACATTGAGTCTAGCACATATCTTGACTAGCTTGATTGTAAAAATGTTTTTTCAAAAGAAAGAAAAGACACAAAAAGTGACATAATACAGGACTCATCAAGCCAGTGTATACCACCTTGGCATAAATACAAACATCAAAAATCATGTATACAACAGAGGGAGTAGTACACACACATTAAGGGATGACACAATACATGTTGTACAATATAACATAAATGTTCATGTGAATGCCCGACTCAACTTAAAATCTCTCATCCAACAGAAGACGTGAAAACTAGGCAAGTATTTTGGATCTCCTACCTGGTATGTTTGTTATATCTGAAAAATTTGAATTAGGAACAAAATGATCTATAACAGAAGCTGTCTCTTCAAAACCTTGAAAAGAAGCTTTGAATCTATCTGAGTATCATAATATAAGAATAAATATATATATATATATATATATTCATTTAACGTTTCTTGAATTGTACTTATACTATACAAAAGTAAAAAATATGACACAGATGAAGAAATAATAATGTAGAGTATATGTTATTGTAATGTATAAATTATAAACAAATTCTGATCCTCTAGGGATTTCAAGCTGCACGTTACATTTACTACATGTATCAAATTTTTCTTTTTATTTTTTTCTTTTTGTTTCTTCTAAAGGGAAAAATCTAAAGATGCTTTCTTATTCAAAAGCATTGTTAAAACAAAAAGCAATAAAATGAAGAAAAAATCGTCTCCTCCACCTCTCCCAAAAAAAACATACACCATAACCCCTTTCCTGCCTACTGTGACATCAGCCTCGATGCCCACTGCGACATCAGCCTCGATGTCTTAAGCACTCTAAATGCGCCCTCGCTTACTCTTCATCTTTGTATACACATAACAATAAGATTTCGCAGTGTGCAAGACTTGAATCGACAATCTCGTGATATGTGAGATTTCTGGCTTTTTTTGTGAGAAAAAAAACTCGCCTATTTTTATCTGCTTTCGTTTTGACTCGTGAGTGATTGTATACAAAGCGTTGCTATTCCTTTCAATGAATTTACCGACCTACTCAAATAGTTACCGTGCTGACAATCAAGGCTCATAATAGTTATATAAAAGTATATATTTTCTGAAAGCTTATTTTCTTCTCTAGTTTATTATAATTTTTTCATTAAAATTGAAAGATATTTAAATCAGAAATTGATTTTAACGGAGACAGGTTTACTTTTCATCAAAGTTGCCTCCTTTGTAGGCACACAGACTGAACAGGAAGACTAAATTGTGAAGGGCCCGTGAGACAGGAAAAGGGCAACGTTTATGAATTTACAACATTTTCTTTATCATGAACTTAAAATGAACAAACAGCAGGATGATGTCAAGTTTTTTTATATTTTTCTCCTTTTGGTGTAATTTAGATTCAAAATAGTTTACATTTTATTAGAGTACTTTGCTAGTACGGTTAACAAATTATTGTGAGATTGAGATGTACACTTCTATGACTTATAATTACTCAGTTGAATTTAAGAAAAAATTTGAGGGAGAGAGAGAGAGAGAAAGAGAGAGAGAGAGAGAGAGAGAGAGAGAGAGAGAAGAGAGAGAGAGAGAGAGGAGGGTGGGAGGAGAGACTGGGAGGGAGAGGGACAGAGACAGACATACAGACAAACAAACAGGGAAAATCAATGTGGAATTTTGAATTAATATTCTCGACAAGGTAATGCATTTTTAACACTGTAAAAGTAAATTAATTCATTGACAAAGGCATTTCAAAACTATTATTTTACAAACATAAAAAAATAAACATCATTCCAATATCAAGAACGCAATGCACATAAGGCGTTTAGAAGATATTTAATAATTTCCCAAAATAAATATTAATTAAAATTACCTTTATTTTGTCATCAAAACATATCATGAGGACAAAAAGTTGGAATCAGAACCGATTAAACAAAACAAAAAAACAAAAAACACCCCATAATATTGTTGTCTGATGGTCAAATGGCAAATGTTCCAATCTGGAATGTAGCTGGCAAGCTAACTCACCTACACGCAGACTGACTAAAAGTTCCATTATATTCTCATTGGTATTGTCTAGCAACACATGCATGTAGATTTAAATACAATAATAACTCTCTTCTTAATCACCTTATTGACAAGCATGGCATTGGGAAATGACTTGGAAACAATTGCAGATGGAGCATAAAAAAACATTGGTATTACAACTAAAACATACATTTCAGAAAGCAAATAAACATCTGTATTATTACATACATCTTAGATAACAAATTATAAACATTTAAATTACATATCTCAATAGGCACCTCTATCGTGCGTAAAATCAAGAAAAGTTTTCTTCCCTTCTTTAATTTTCATAATTTGTTCCCCTCTACAATAAAAATACATAACACATATATATATATATATATATATATATATATATATATATATATATATATAAAAAAGCCATTAAATGCTGCTTCAGTTACAAATACTGTGATATTTTCTCTTTAAGCACAGTCATGAATGAGTCTTCAAACTGAAAAACAAACACACAAAAAAAACAACACAAAAACCTACAATCCTCCAATGAACTGTGCTGTGGCATTGAAAAGTTGTAGTAAAAATCATCATATTGTCCGCAAGGCGCTTTTATAAACAAACAAAAAAGAAGATGCTTTAAGTTACATTTGATTACATTTACAGCAAGGATAGAACAAAATGTCTTGTAGAGGGTAAATCCCTAATTTCCCACATCAATTGAAATTCCAAAACTCTTCTATATTTCAAAGATGACTTTTACACTTTGCTCCCCCTCCCCCTCTTATGAACAAAATCTATCTGTTAATATAAAATACATTTCATATTGTGAAACTGAGTTGATTCATAATCACATATTCTTTTTATTTGTAACATTAAAATTTTGTGGTAAATTTCCGTGTGAAAGAATACGCTCTGACAAGAGTCCATTATATTCTATTGTAAAAACTTTTTTAGATCTTTCTCTCTCACACACTTTATAATGCCAGCAACATGTATACATAATTGTGTAAGCTTAACAAAATGACCTCTAAGAAGCACCGTAAATATATTCACTGAAGATTGAAAGCGCTCAATTCATATCACTGTTAACTCACTTGCTTTTACAGGTGCATCTCCATTTGAAAGAAAAAGAAGAAAAAAAAGAGAAGAAATTAAAATTTGCCCCTTTTTCAAATCACATAAAAAAAAAAAAAAAAGTTAAGTTCCAAGTTCAAGCATGAGTGGAATTTCATAACAGAACACATAAAAAGTACTGAAGTATGTACACGTTTTATCCACGAAAAATCGGCGTATGGAGTGGGAAAGGCAAGGCAACCATGGGCAGATAAGATAAAACCAGGGTTATAATATAATGTAAAACGTCAAAATATCACCTGAATGATATTCAGACGGGAGACAGAAGAAAACAACAACATAGCATTAGACATTATAAAAGAGAAGCCCATCATGTGTATGAAATGAGAACAAACAAACAAACTATGACCAGACACATTGGATAGGGAATTTGTCATTAGCTAAACGTTCGCAGTAACTAACCACTTTCCAGATATGACATTAGGTATCATACAAGTGAAATTAAACATGTGTTATTCGGTTACTCATAACACTCTTAACTTCCCTGCCATGCTACAATATAAAATGAGTAAAAATGGTTAATCCTAATGAAATGAAAAAGCTTAAATAAATCTGACATGAGCCATATTAATTTTAACATATGATTAATTTACTAAGACAGACATGGACAGGTGATTATTTTGGTTTAAAGGCATACCAAACATGGCTGTCAATGATTAAATTGTCAGAGTTTTGAGAATTTGAAATCACTGACAGAGCGGAATTTTGTTATGATGTCTAAACATAAAAAAGAACGTTTAAAAAAATCCAAACCCCCCCCCACCCACACACACACAAAGAAAATAAACAAACAACAAAACCAAACAGACACCCTAACAATGGACATCAAAAGTATTATCACTGATAACATCATTTACATTTTTGAAAATAGATGACCAAGCAGTTCAAGTCTACTTTAATACATATATAAATAATGAAGTCAGAACCCTGTAATAAAAACATCACTAAATGGAAGGGATAAAATCCAATTCCAAAACTGATAATTCATATAGGTTGTTGAATCTTGACAAGATCTACATCCAAACTCCTTCTAATCCTTAAGTTGTACTATATCTTCATAGTGAAAGACAAACAGTGAGGCAAGGGGCATGCTGAAAGTGAAGGTAATGACACAAGATAATATGACGCAGTTAGCTCGGTTGGTAGCATGTTTTCTTTTCATGGCAGCGATGGGTGCTGACGCAGAGGTCGCCGGTTCGGTCCCCATCGTGGCCAGGATTTTTATGGTCTATTCCTCGTGTCTGTCTCGTCTTTGTGCCTATGGGGCTTTCATAATATCTTGTGTCATTACCTTCACATCTTTATAGTCAGAACCATGTATATTACAGTGGTCTCTGTCTTAGAGACTGCTTTTATGTGTAACAGATTTTACCCTCTTTGATCATTATGCCTAAAAGACTGCTTTTGACGTGGTAAACAGATTTTACCCTCTTTAATCATTATGCCTAAGAGACTGCTTCAATTTTTTTTAGCCCAGCATGGTTTGCTAAACTCAATGTAATTATATGAAAATTCAAATTCAGACCAGCAACGCTGTATTTCTCTCTATCTGGAACTTGTACATCGTGTTGCAGGCCTTGAATCTATGTTGGACCCTGAATCTATGTTGATCTCTGTCAACCAGTGGTTAGCTGAATCAGCTCTTGAATCCTCAGCTCTTGTTGGATCCTGTCAAACCGCCCAGCTCTTGAATCTATGTTGGATCCTGTCAAACCGGGCGTCAGCTCTTGAATATGTTAGGTCTTGTCAAAAAGGCCAGCTCTTGAATCTATGTTGTCAGCTCTTGAATCTATGTTAGATCTGTCAAACCGGCGTCAGCTCTTGAATCTATGTTAGATCCTGTCAAACCGCGCCAGCTTGAATCTTCCGGCGTCAGCTCTTGAATCTATGTTGATGCCAGCTCTTGAATCTATGTTAGGTCCTCAAACCGGCGTCAGCTCTTGAATCTATGTTAGATCTGTCAAACCGCTAGCGTCATGTTAGGTCCTCTTGAATCTGAATCTTTGGATCCTGTCAAACCGGCTTGTCAGCTCTTGAATCTATGTGTTGGATCCTGTCAAACTGGCGTCAGCTCTCCTGGAATCATGTTGGATCCCAACAAACTGGCTAGCTTCTGATCATGTTGGATCCTGTCAAACCAACACAGTTTGAATCTATGTTGGATCCTAGTCAAACCACAAGGCCAGCTCTATGGATCAAAGGAAAACTGTAATTTTGAGCAGATCTTGCTGATGTCCCATTAGAAAGTCGTCAGACAGCCATTGAAGAGGTGATTTCCTTACAGTCCATTGCAGACTCTGGAATAGCTTGTCAATATTTGCAGTCAATAAAGTTACTTGAAACATTTTCAAAAACAGCCAAACCACAGTAAGATTTTTTCTGTCTTAGCACCTAGGAGAGATAAAGCTGATGAATCAAATGTCTGCCTAATAACCCACCTCGTAAGAACCCGATCCCCTAAGAACCGGCTATCTCTGTGCAATGGAATTTAAAGTCATAAAACTATCCTTTAAGATCCTGCTAGTTACAGTCCGATCCGCCTTAGAGGCCAGTTTGATTGTGAGTCATGAAAAACAACAATCCACACCCACTTTAACCATCGCTGATAAAACCTGTGATATGTTGCAAATGAATCATAGAAAGGCGGGTGGAAAGTCATAAAAACTATAGCATTGGTCCAGACGTTTGAGTAGGTGTTATAGATACACGTCTAGAAAGGTGGAAATTGCAGGTGGGCCAGACGCCAACTGACAGACACTAGGAAGGCTTGCCACCCGCCCTGGTCACCTGTGACCATGTCTTGGAGCATTGGGCGACAGACGGTCGAATAACCTATCAAAATGCATGAATAATGTCAATAATGAAGCAAAAGTACAAGGCATGTTGGTGTTTGCCTCAGAACCCGCTGATTCTGTCTCCCTGAGCATCGGGTTCTTAGGCGAACATCACTGTATAATATCTTGAATATAAGAAATATTTCACATTATGTTCTCTAGTATTATTAGTATCAAACATTTATCTTCAATAATTTTTGAGATTCCTTTGCATTCTGTAATGCAATTTCGAAACAGGTTAACTGAAACATATGATTATGGCTCTGATTGGTGTGTCAATATTTAAACTACGTAAAAAAAAAAAACTTTCATTGGACTTTCCTTTCATATGAATGTATGTATGTACAGTCATGTCTCCATAGTTCAAACACCTCTGTTCTGAGCAATTTGTCCACATTATCAAGATATCAAGATTATCGAAACGTCCATGAAAATGACACATTGTGAATCAGCGAAACGCCTCAGAACTTACAGTGCATATTACGGGCTTTGAATCTGGGCCGATCAGACACCCACTTGCATCTATCCGTCTGAGTGGCCAATGTGGCACACCAGTCAATTGGCTGTGATGCCATATTGCAAAGTTGTATGGCTGAAGTGGTGCAAGAAAAGTCGAGCCGGTGGCTTTGATGTACTGCCAGCAGACTGGTTAGACTATCTCACACAGTTTAGTGTTTGATTTACTGAAGCAAAAGAAGCTCTACATATTGCGGCAACTTGATTCAAAATTACGTGTTCAGGGATCTGAAATTAGGGGGACTCTGGATCCAAACATCTAGTATTGTAACAAGTGTTTGGATCCAAAATCCTTAATTCCCGGATTATCAGGTACAATTAAAGAAGAGAAAATCCGTCCCCTGCTCATCTACTTGATTATCGAAGTCTGGACTATCGAGTCATGACCGTATGTATGTTTGTCTGTATGTTTGCATGCATGCATGCATGCATATTATATGTATATAGCATTTAACCCTAATAAAATCACTTTTCTGTTAATGACAGAGCCAATATCTTCTCTAACTCTTCTTCTTCTGCTTTCATTCTCTGTTCCTGCTCCATCTGCTCCGTTTTAGACATTTCTAACACAAGCCGTAGCTGCTCCTCATCTTCCGAGCCCAAGCCCAAGCCTGGAGGCAAAGACTGGCGAGGGCGAGTGGATGGATTGGAATTGGTAGAAGGTAGCGATGGCGTGCTAACCGAATTTGAGAACTGCTTACTGTCAGATCTTGCTGTCTGCTCAGAATGTCACTCACCTGTTTGCTGGAGGCTTGTAGCGATTGCCCTGTGAAACGGGCAGAAAAAAATGTAAAAAAAAAAAAAAAATGCTTTAAAAACAACTTAGAGACTACTGTCTCCAAATTTTGAAAAAGATAGATCGAATGAGAAAATATAGATTATCAAAAATTAAAAAGATGAAATTCTATTTAATTTCCTGTTCGTTAATACAGGTTTTTATCATGACACTATTGATGGCCTAATATCTAAAATATTTAATTAAACAAGTCATGTTACATAAATTGAAACAATAAAACTGACAATATTTCAGTTTCTTTAATTAAAACTTGTACATTTATTGTTTCAGACAATAATTCAGAAGTTCACAATATTATGGATACAACAGCGACAACATATAATTACTTTCTTGTGTTGGTGAGATCTCAGAGGTGGCTCATTGGTATTTTAATTGAATCCTTCATAGCTTTGGAAAAGATTGTAGGCTTGTTTTTAGCTCTCTCTCTTATAATTATAACTATTAAAGATTGTTTACCAGGCTATCAGACGGTGTTTCATAATTGTGATTTTCGCTGACAAATTTCTTGTAATCTAGCCTTAATGTGGTCAATAATCTATTACCGAATGTCATAACTAATCTAAGAAAACATCATAAGAGTGAATGATAAAACCAGAATTCTTCATAATACTCACTGTTGTAACATTTTTTCATCCTCAGGCATATTCATATCTTTTTCCCTTATTTAGAGCCTCATAGAAAGTTACCTGTGGAGATGTAATAAACTGTTAATAGCACAAGTATCAAACACAAAGATAAAAAACGCTTCAAAAAGTAAAATTGCATGTGAAATTATATTGAAGTCTTTTTCATTTAGTCACAAGCAGAAGAGAAACTTTCTTAAGAAGCAACATTTGTAAAAGCATAGGTGTCAGAGGTGAGACTTCATTTTAATATGATAGAATATGAAAAGACAAAATCTTAAATTTTGGATAGTAACTTTTCATTGATAGCTTTGTAAACCATTGAATTTTTCTTCTTCTTTGTTTGTAATATGCAGGCAAATAATTGACAAATACAATGTTTAATTCATCTAAACAAATGTGAAAAAAATCTTTATCTTTCATTTAAAAACAAAACAAAACAAACAAACATGACTACCTGGTCTTCTTCTGTTCCAGACTCATCAAACTCTGCTGAATGGCAAACTGTAACAATTCATCGCTTTCATCTCGCAGGCGTTCATGGTGACTATCACCTGAGGAACAAAAAAAAAAATGTCAGCTTCTCTCAGCACAATATTCATATCTTAACACCACCAAATGGCACATTAAATTGTACCAAAAAGATATTTAAACATACATCACCAAAAATCATAAGTTCAGCACTTTATGGGAAGTGTTGATTAAGGAGTAAACAAGTATTGGCACTTTAAAAGGAAACAACTAATGATGTAATTATTAACTGTGGTCATACAGGTAAATCAAACCAGGGCTTTAGGCACTCGGCAATCAATAAATTTAGGAGATTCTCAGCTAGGTTTTATTTTCAACAAATTATGAAAATTTCATGGAGAATTGATGTCATCTGTTTTCCATTTCAAATTGATCTTCCAGTTGATACAAATGACTTGGGACAATGAAAAATCTATTTCTGTGCTTTAAAACCTCTCATCAAAGTTTAGGTGTGGAGGCAAGAATTAAAATCTAATGTCATAACAATCTATTTCTGTGCTTTAAAACCTCTCATCAAATTTTAGTGTGGAGGCAAGAATTAAAATCTAGTGTCATAACAATCTGTTTCTGTGCTTTAAAACCTCTCATCAAAGTTTAGGTGTGGAGGCAAGAATTAAAGAGCAGTCTTTGTATCTCACACCCTCACATCTGTGCATGATTTCCCATAGATTAGTCATCTCCAGTGACACCAGAACAAAAATTGGACTTTACCTAATCTAATGAACTTCTTCGGGGTGGAGTAAAACACTCATCATCAATATTGCAGGTAACTGTCTCATCTGTCTTGACAGTTGCAACATGGAGGGCCTGTGTTCACTGGCTTGGATGTTGCCAAAAGTAATGCGGGCATTCAACACATGGAACAAAGTGAATTTCTGTTGCATGACAATCACAGTCATTTATAGGGAAGAAAATGAAACACTGTTGAAACAAGGCTGCCAAATTAACTTACAATTCAACATAAAACTAAGAAAATGCTTTTTTTTTTATAGTTTCAAAAGTTTCAGAGATTTTAAAATATGAACTATCAGCGGTGAAACTGTCTAAACACGCATTGCCTAAACACACAAGTCCACGATACATGTATATGGGACATGAGATTTGTCCTTAACGTGGATCAAACGTGATTCTTTCTGTGTCCTGATAAATATTAGAGGCCTGAACCAATAGAAAAGCTCATTCTATGCACATTGTCTAAACAAAGGTTTCCTACTTTTCTTCCAAAGAAAAATTGTCTATATCAAATTTTTTTAAAAATACCATGTTCAGTGTTTAGGACACCCCCCCCCCTACCCCAACAACTCATGTCCTGCTTCTATAGATTTGTGTATCAAATTTTACATCCGTAAGTTAGTTAAGAAAAAAATATTAACAACTTTAACAGACATAAGTCTATACGACTTTAAAGACGATATTGAAAATGAGACACACATAAAGTTAACGCACCAATTTTAATGGGAAAACCCTGCTGGTAGTTGTAACGTGATGAAATCGCGCAGCTTGGCAAATGGGCGTTGCTTAAATAATGAGGTCGATGCTTGATAGGGATGACTTTGTTTTTGTAAGGAGAGTGGTAGCCTCACACAGCCAAAGACTGGCCTTGAACTTTGAACCTTTTGACGCCTGTTTCTGCTGGTCGACCAATGTCTCTCTCTCCTATATCGACCACGAACTAAAATATTCTTCAAAGGAGATATTGCCAGGATTATAAGAAACAGTTGTAGACAGCTGTGGATGAGACAAAAGGAATGAATGGATTTCCGTTGTTATCGCAACGTTTTATCTGTTCAGAAATATCAACCTGATGCCTTCTTTCCAAGTGGGCCGAATACGCTTATACAAATGCTTAAGACATACACAAACCAACCTCCTCATAAAGCTGAGTTATTTAATCCTTCTACACATGTGTAATATATATGGTTACAAGAAACGATTATTATATAAAACACAATTTAGAGGATAATTGACTTCATTAAAGAAAGTGGTAAGAAACAATACAGAGGTTCTGTAATATATGTTTCAGATAAAATAACAGGTAAAGTAATAGTAAATTCCTTCAAGGCCAGAGTTTGCTTCTGACATAACGCCATACAGTAGGCTGTCACACCTTTTTACTCCCAAGCTGATGTTGATACCCATTTATGCCTATGTCAAGGGGGGGGAAATGTAAACATAGCTGCCAACCTTTTCAAATAGAAAACAGAATCTGACAGTGCAAACTAATTCTAACTGACACAACGGCCCATAGTAGTCCACCAGAGCATTGATAATTCAACTTGAAGTAACTTCATTTAAGGTAAAGGGTACATTTTTTTTAAATGCAGCCGTTCACTGGCCTTTTTAAGTGCAAAGGTAGTCTTGCAAACTCAGAATGGCTGTTTCCAGACTTTCACTCCAATCTCTTTGAGTCTCTACCGCTAACTTAGGTTTCTTTAAAAACACATACAGTTAATCATCATATTCATACTTTTCAAGGTATTTACAGACATACAGACTCAAAGCTAAAAAACATACTAAATACATTTCTTATGTACTGTTGGCAGTTATCTATGTAAGTGAAAATCTTTTCAAAGGAAAAAAACATTGGCCTAGCATTGCCAGGATTCAAACCCAGGCTTCGAGATCTCAAGTCAAGTAGCTTAAGCACTAGGCCACTGATGCCATAGAGAAGAAATAACAATAAGGTGATGATGTAAATCTTCATGAAATGTAAAAGTTGTTCTCAAAAACCCTGGTATCAAATACAAGTTTAAAAAGGAAACACATCCCGCATGGCATAATTTCTCTCTCATTAACAAATACTCTTTTTGGAGAACACGATACTGACATGAAGGCATGCTTTTTAACAGTTCAGAAGGAACTGTGGAGAATGTGAAAGTATGTTGTGTCTTCTTCAATTTAAAGAATGAAACAATGTTGAGTTGACCTTCTGATATTTAAGAATGAATTGACATGGGGCTCAGAGTACTCAGACACACATATACCTTGGAGGTCATAATGTGGCAAATTGAGAAGAGAGAGAAAACAAAGAAAAGAAAACAGTTAAAATAAGAATAGCATGCACAATCAAAAACCAGAAAGAAACGGATTGTGTTAATATTGCAGGAAATTGCATGATAATCCAGGACACACTCATGAAACATACGGTAATATCCTGATTAAGCACACTGACTTTATAAATGTGAGTGGGTGTGTGACTATGAAAGAAATAGAAACAAATAAATAAATAGTCAGAGAGATAAGCAATTCATGGATAAAAAACCTGAAACTGCTGCAATACAGTACTATTTAGCATGCTTGCCAAACCAAACATAAAATAATAATGCAATAGGCAACTGTTAACGATGAACAGAGACATTCGAAGCAAGGTAAGAAAGATGTTCAATGCACGCCTAATATTAATAAGCGCACTTAGCTCCATTTTTCTAGGCGCATCATGTATGTAATAGGATAATCAGTATTATCACCATTTTTCAATAGAAAGTCACGATCCGTCAAAGTAAAACCAATAAAGGAAAAACAACTACTAGAAAACACAGGATTAAAGTGTTAACATTAATACCAAAACTCACGCATACAACTGTAAGAAGACAGCCTAAGTGACACCCATCACATTGCTTTAATATCAACTATTTGAAGCAACGTGGTTTTCCAATACCTTTTCAATGCTGTTACTACTAGACACCGATGGTAAGCTTCCTCTGTGGCCCCGAGAAAAGATTCTAGAGGCGTTTGCTGCTTGACTTTTTGGCCTTTTGTTTATCTGTAGCACCCAAATGCTCCGTCCTCGTCTTGGTCACCAGCTCCACGTTGCTGGCTGTAAAAACCACGCCAAGACACGGAGAGAGAGGAAGATAGCAATTTTCAAACCTCTTTGTCACAGAAAAATCGGCTAAAGAAGGATGTTTTTATCACGTGAAAACAATATAAAAGCCACGCAATATCCTCACACATTCATCATAATTACACATATAATTTTATTGATTATCACAGATTTATAAAACCATTCATCACACTCTTAACAAAACTTTTGAAAGTTATTGACCTTTGCCTAGTTTTGTAAAACTTTTCTTTGAAATACTTGTCCTTAGGAAATCAACCATTAAAGGACAGAGTACAGACCATGAACTGAACGCTATCCTGTCTATATCTATTTTCTAGTATGTTCACACTTTCATGCAAAATGTAAGGCGATAGAGCAAAAGGCATTTCCAATAGCGTTGGGAAAGTATTCAAATTTGGAATCGATTCTCACCATTCCATTCAGAAAGGAATCGATTCTCATGATTCCATGATCAGAATGTATTTAGTATTCATTCAATTCCAAGTGAGAATGTACCCACCTTTTACCTCATTGTAATTTTCTGTAACGTTTTGATTAACTTAAAAAAAACAAAAGGAAAGAAGACAAAAAACACTGAGAACTGGAATCTGCGATCATTTGGTTCACTAGTTGTGGGACCAAGAGGAGAGACACGGTTACAGTGAATAACCTACCTGCATTCAAAACTATTCACAGTTTCAGTTTTGTCACTTCTCCATCCCCATATACCTGACTTACTCCTGTACAGGAAAACACACAAAACAACACTCTTTGTATGTTTGTATATATATATATATATATTGCATTACAATATCAATTATCATCCACATAGGAATCTTTCTCCACTAATTAACACAGTTTTGTCCATGACCATTATGAATAAATTGTTTGCTTTTTGAAATTTACCCCGTCCCCATTGCGGTGATCTCAGGGTGAATTAAGAGGAAACAGCAAGATGAAAAAATAAGTGAAAGAAGGAAAGGAAAGAAGTATGACCTACCAGCATCTCTTGCCAACCGCCCGCTCATGAATATCAGCGATGTGTTTCATGTGATGACACAGGGAAGTGTATCACTATCGTTTGATGATAACATGTGGGTGTGTGTGCCATATGGACCAGTTCTGATGACAACATGTATGTGTGTGTGCCATATGGACCGTTCTGATGACATGTGTGTGTGTGTGTGCCATATGGACCCGTTCTGGATGGCAACATGTGTGTGTGTGTGCCATATGGACCCGTTCTGATGACAACGTGTGTGTGTGTGTGCCATATGGACCCGTTCTGATGACAACGTGTGTGTGTGTGTGCCATATGGACCCGTTCTGATGGCAACATGTGTGTGTGTGTGCCATATGGACCCGTTTTGATGACAACATGTGTGTGTGCCATATGGACCCGTCTGATGACAACATGTGTGTGTGTGTGCCATATGGACCGGTTCTGATGACAACATGTGTGTGTGTGCCATATGGACCGGTTCTGATGACAACGTGGTGTGTGTGTGCCAAATGACCCGTTTTGATGACAACATGTGTGTGTGTGTGCCAAATGGACCAGTTTTGATGACAACATGTGTGTGTGTGTGCCAAATGGACCTGTTTTGATGATAACGTGTGTGTGTGTGCCAAATGGACCTGTTTTGATGATAACATGTGTGTGTGTGTGCCAAATGGACCTGTTCTGATGACAACATGTGTGTGTGTGCCAAACGGACCAGTTCCGATGACAACGTGTGTGCAAATGGACCTGTTCTGATGATAACATGTGTGTGTGTGCCATATGGACCTGTTTTGATGACAACATGTGTGTGTGTGTGCCATATGGACCAGTTTCTGATGATAACATGTGTGTGTGTGTGCCAAATGGACCCGTTTCTGATGACAACATGTGTCTGTGTGTGCCAAATGGACCCGTTCTGGATGACAACATGTGTGTGTGTGTGTGCCATATGGACCCGTTCTGATGACAACATGTGTGTGTGTGTGTGCCATATGGACCCGTTCTGATGACAACACATGTGTGTGTGTGCCATATGAACCAGTTCAGATAACAACATGTGTTTGTGTGCCAAATGAACCAGTTCTGATGACAACGTGTGTGTGTGTGCCAAATGAACCTGTTCCGATGACAACATGTGTGTGTGTGCCATATGAACCAGTTCTGGATGACAACATGTGTGTGTGTGTGCCATATGGACCCGTTCTGATGACAACATGTGTGTGTGTGTGTGTGCCATATGGACCAGTTCTGATGACAACATGTGTGTGTGCCAAATGGACCCGTTCTGATGACAACATGTGTGTGTGTGCCATATGAACCAGTTCTGATGACAACATGTGTTTGTGTGCCATATGAACCAGTTCTGATGACAACATGTGTGTGTGTGTGCCACATGAACCAGTTCTGATGACAACATGTGTGTGTGTGCCAAATGGACCCGTTCTGATGACAACATGTGTGTGTGTGCCATATGAACCAGTTCTGATGACAACATGTGTGTGTGTGTGTGCCATATGAACCAGTTCTGATGACAACATGTGTGTGTGTGTGCCTTATGAACCCGTTCTGATGACAACATGTGTGTGTGTGTGTGTGCCATATGAACCAGTTCTGATGACAACATGTGTGTGTGCCATATGAAACTGTTCTGATGACAACATGTGTGTGTGCCATATGAACCAGTTCTGATGACAACATGTGTGTGTGTGCCATATGAAACAGTACTGATGACAACATGTGTGTGTGCCATATGAACCTGTTCTGATGACAACATGTGTGTGTGTGCCATATGAACCTGTTCTGATGACAACATGTGTGTGTGTGCCATATGAACCTGTTCTGATGACAACATGTGTGTGTGTGCCAAATGAACCAGTTCTGATGACAACATGTGTGTGTGTGCCAAATGAACCAGTTCTGATGACAACATGTGTGTGTGTGTGCCATATGAACCAGTTCTGATGACAACATGTGTGTGTGTGCCAAATGAACCAGTTCTGATGACAACATGTGTGTGTGTGCCATATGGAACAGTTCTGATGACAACATGTGTGTGTGCCATATGAACCAGTTCTGATGACAACATGTGTGTGTGTGCCATATGAAACCAGTTCTGATGACAACATGTGTGTGCCATATGAACCAGTTCTGATGACAACATGTGTGTGTGTGCCATATGAACCAGTTCTGATGACAACATGTGTGTGTGTGCCATATGAACCAGTTCTGATGACAACATGTGTGTGTGCCATATGAACTAGTTCTGATGACAACATTTGTGTGTGTGTGTGCCATATGAACCCGTTCTGGATGACAACATGTGTGTGTGTGTGTGTGCCATATGAATCAGTTCTGATGACAACATGTGTGTGTGCCATATGAACCTGTTCTGATGACAACATGTGTGTGTGCCATATGAACCAGTTCTGATGACAAACATGTGTGTGTGTGCCATATGAACCTGTTCTGATGACAACATGTGTGTGTGTGCCATATGAACCAGTTCTGATGACAACATGTGTGTGTGCCATATGAACCTGTTCTGATGACAACATGTGTGTGTGTGCCATATGAACCAGTTCTAATGACAACACGTGTGTGTGTGCCATATGAACCAGTTCTGATGACAACATGTGTGTGTGTGTGCCATATGAACCAGTTCTGATGACAACATGTGTGTGTGTGTGCCATATGAACCTGTTCTGATGACAACATGTGTGTGTGTGTGCCATATGAACCAGTTCTGATCACAACATGTGTGTGTGTGCCATATGAACCTGTTCTGATGACAACATGTGTGTGTGTGCCATATGAACCAGTTCTGATGACAACACATGAACCAGTTCTGATGACAACATGTGTGTGTGTGCCATATGAACCAGTTCTGATGACAACATGTGTGTGTGTGTGTGCCATATGAACCAGTTCTGATGACAACATCGTCGGTGCCGCACGTAAAGGCGCGAAAGTCCAGTTCAGCACTTTTTCCGTGAAAAAAAAACCAAAACTGATTTCAAACTAATCTAGACCATATTTCGCCCTGAAAAAAATATTAATTATCAAAATCTATACTTTGATCGCATTTGATATTGACATTTTTTGTAAAATATCAGTCTAAAAGAGAAACATTTCATGTGAGTGTTTTTCACGCTAAATTTTGTCCCAGACGTAAGCGTTGCTTATGCCGGCTAGACAGGTGGTTTTCATATTAATTTTTGTCGCTCAGATACTGACTTTTATGCGTTTTTGTACACACACTGGTGGGGGTTTTTTATAAGCTGCCAAGGGGTCATAAATTCAAACGCATGTACGCGTAGGAGAATCTTTAGCTTCCCATCCTTATACAATGGGATGAGATAATAGATTCAGACCGAATCATAGGATAGCTTTTAAAAACAAACAAAATATAGAAAAATCAGATACGTATCGGCACTGGTTTAGAAGGTAAAAGAAAAATCACATAACACCCCCAACACCAAAATGAATGCAAAAGACTTACCTCTCAAAAGAGATTCTGTCGGTGTTCACGATGTTGTACAGGCAGGGGAAGTCAGTCTAGCTACGACAGCCAGCTTCTTCCGGGTTGCATCACAGACGGATCGGCAGTGCTGGCATCACACGGATGGTTTCCTGGTAGACCTCATGAATGTCATGGTCGACCTCCATTATAGATGCAGTATCTGCCCTATAAGTCAAAAATTTTTGAAGGGAGGGGTGAGAAATACAAGTAACTTACGGAGGATAATTTATCCAATTCATAAGAAAGATGAAAGACAAATTTAGATGACAATGAAAAGGAAGAATTTAATTCCGTGCCTAAAGCAAAAACGCACATAAACTTACTTCAAATGAGAAAGCCTGTCAACATGTAGGAACAGAAACGGTTACGCTTGAACAAAATAATAACAAGAGGTGAAACATTTTGAACATATTTAAGTCCAATTAGCATACTGAGCATCCAAAACTGTAATTAATACGATTGAACAGGAATGGTAGCAGCATGTGGATCTATTGTGAAATTTAATTAGTCACATTTCAATGGTATGCACATATTAGTATGGAATAAAGTTCAGAAAAGAAAGAAAAAAAGAAAAAGAAAAGGCTTGCAGGCATACCAGTGACTTTAAATATATAGTCCACTGCCCCTTGCCAGGTCATGTTATCAGCTTCAAAAGAGTGGTATCAATACGCACGCTTGACCCTGTGGCAGAAAAACAAAAACACAGGTAAAAAATGTCAAAATAAAATATTTCATGGGAGAATTGAATGAGAGATATCAACACAAAGGATAATTGACTGTGTATACATATAATGTCTCACTAAATTTACATGATTTCAAATACTTCATAAATATCCGATCAATGTAAGTCTGATAAGGTCATGAGAAACTTCAGTCAGTCATGAGAACTGATAGTTATAATAAGTTAACACTTTTACCATGTAAGTCGAAGGAAGAGGCAGAAAAGTTGCTAAACGGAGTTTAGCTCACAGGCATATATCAATGTTCAAACAAAACCGTAAGATTATATAAACAATGACTCAACACGATAGCATCCTGGCACATACCCCCCCCCCCCTCTAAAAAACAACTTTTTTGTTTGTTTTGTTTGTGTCTTTGAACTGCAGAAAAGAACAAAGTAAGTAAACTAGTACAATCAACATGAGTTTTCATCTCTGGCATCTCACCTTTTTTCCATACCCTGTAGGTATCACTGGCACATCCGTGAGATAAGAGGGAACTGCAAAATTATATAAAAAACATTAAAAAAGAACATATATTGAAATTCTTCATACAACTCTCTCTCTCTCTCTCACTCAAAGGGAATAGAATTATACATCTTTTAAAAAAAAAAACCCAACTATTTTCTTACAGTTACAAAAAACATCAGCTTTTCATCTTGCGTGCATGAATGCTGGTGGATCAAATAACGCGAAGTGTACATTTTAACAGTATATAAAAACTTAATTTTAGAGATAACTACTAAAGCTGCATTATATATATTCCAATTTCAATATCAATATGCATGGAATTCCTCCGTTGATGAGAAAAGCGACATCATCGATGATGACATCAAACATACGCTATTGAAACCACATTTTACATTTACAAACCAAAAGAACTACATAATATTTTAGCTGGTGTTACTAGATCTAGATAACATTTACCTCTGGTGTTATTTAGATAAGATTTACCTCTAGATCTAGTTTTACTTACTTAAAATAAGATTTGTTATGAGGACTCTAGATCTAGATAACATTTACCTCTGGTGTTACTTTAAAAATAAGATTTGTTATGAGGACCAAGTTGAAAGCAGTCACCACATTTTTTAAATTGTTTATTTTTATTCTTTGATTTGCACAGGGTTTTGATTTATTCTTGATATTTGCAAAGGTTATGAAAGCGCTGAAGTAAGAGCACAAAGTTTTCTAGGATGAAATCATACAAAAGGAATCCATTGCTGGCATTTATCATTTAACCCAAAGGCGCAGAAAAGATGAAACAAAAATTGAATTAAATAAATAATCTGCTTTAACCTGGAGTCTACACTAGTATTTAATGATAAAGAATGCAATGAATACATTCACAAACATTTTCTGAAGGCAACTGATTGTAATGAAATAAAAAAACAACACATAAAAAACAAAACAAGCTCTAAATGTACAAAACCAAACAGCAAAGAGATAAATAAGGTAGAGTTCAGGCATAGAAACAGGTTTCAATAACTTACCCCAACTGGTAAATTCCCATTTCATTTCCACATAAAAATCTGAGACTGAATGAAAGAACAGTTTTAAACAAAAGGTAAAAAACGTTGAAAAAAACAACTAGGTTTGGTCAGAATGATTTAGACACCATTATAAGTCATATGAAGGCCATACTAATAATTAGGTTAATATAATAATATCATTTATACCTAATTGTCTTATTGAGAGAGGGAATTGGTAGTCCAGAGGCAAGGTGTCTGCCTCTCAACCCAAAGGTAGTAGGTCTGAGCCTTGATAACGGTTGTAATTTATTTAGAGATTATTTTTTTAAGAAAAATCTACCCCCTGGTTCAGATAGGCAAATAGACACCGAGTCCCATCGGAGATGGATGATAAAAAGGAGGTTCTGTGTGCAGATTACAACACGCTGGCTGTTTTAGGGCAGTCCTAAATATTTAAAAAAACCTACCCAAAACCCTGAGATCACCTTAGTTAAATCAAATCAAAACCTAGTGAGAATAAAATGGTATACAATATAATATTACCTCTCTTAATTTCTTTAAGAGATCTGGAACACCCACAGTTCTCTTTGAATATCGCTGGAAGTCTCTGTGTTGCAAGACAACCTGAACAATTTCGGGGTCTCCAGTACAAACTGCTTCATGCAGCACTGAAAGCAGAAAAATCATTTAATAGGATGAGAAATTCCTTTATTTTCAGAATTTATTTAAAATTTGATAGATAAAATGAAATCATCAAACCAACAGGGCAATTACACTTTTTTCCACAGAATAAGGCAAACTTTAATCCAAAGACTCAGGCGATTTAAGAAATGTACTGCTATAACCCCCCCCCCCCCCTTAAAAACACCGAAAAAAAACCCCCCAGCTCAACAACTTTCTTTCTTTCTCAGTTCCCATTCTACTTTTTCGGTGTATGGGTTCAGATGCCTGAAATGATCTTTCTCCAGATGCCCTGTTCTGGCATTTTCTGTTCCTTTCCAAAAGAGTTAAATTTACGTGCTTTAATGCCTCCTTTAAATCTTCTTCATACTTTCTCCGAGGTCTGCCTTTTGGCCTTTTACCGTAGGTTTTAGCATTGTTTACTGATTTAACTATTCTAATATTCATTCTGTTTACATGCCTAAACCATCTCAATTGATTTATTTCTATCTTGGTTCAATCTCTTATTGGTCTGTTTCTGATTTTGTCTCTTTTAGTTTTCCCTACTGCTCTTCTTAGATATATTTAATTTCAGCTGCTTATACTTTAATGTATTCTCTACTGTCTAAGATCCAGGTTTCGCTGCCATAGAGTGATAGAGAATAGGACAATAAACTGTGTTGTATACTGCCATTTTGGGTTTTGTTGACAATCTTGTTCACCTATAAATGCCTTTTCTAGATGGATATATATTGTCATTGCCTTTTTGATTCTCTGGCTGATTTCTTCTCTTAGTTTTCCCTCTGAGTTAATCATTACTCCTAGATAATTGTAGCTATGAACTTGTTCTAAATTCTCCCTGCCCAATTTAAGATTGTGTGTTTTAGCTTCCTAGTTACTAGCATTGTTTTGGTTTTCTTTGCATTTACTCTCATTCCTCTTTTTATTTAGTTCATTGTTCATCATTTTGATATTCGACTGGAGGTCCCTTTCTGATTTTCAAAAACAGAACTAAATCATCGACAAATGAAAGCATTGATACAATTATTGGTTTGAGCTTTCACATACCTACATTCAGTTTCTTCACTTTTGAGGATGCCTTTGCGTGATAAACAAGAGGACTTAGGATACAACCCTGTCTTACTCCTATGTCTACATCAAATCCTGCATGTTTCCAGCCACTCTCACTGCACATGTTGGTTTATTGTGAAAAACTTTTAATGGCTTCTTATTAAAGTTTGCTCTACGTTGTGTTCTTTTAAGGAATGCCATAGTTCACCCTGCTCACAGTGTCAAATGCCTTTTCTAAGTCAATAAAAACACAGGTTCAAGTCAATTGTTCTCTCAAAGAATTTTTCTATTATTTGTCTAATTGTAAATACATGGTCTTGTATACTTCTCCTGGTCTAAATTCACTCTGATGTTCTTCAATCTGATCCTCTACTTTTTCCTTAGTCTCATTTCCAGTATCCTGGCATACACTTTTCCTGGATACGCTAAGTAGTGATATCTCTATAGTTTGAACATTCCGTAGTTGATCCTTTTTTATGTATTGGTACTACCATTCCTTCTTTTTCCAATCGTCTGCCACCTGTTTGGGCTCTCCATGCTTGATGGCATATTGCATGTAGTAGCTTAGCTGCCTCTCTACCTTGGTTTTTAATAATTTCTCGATAAACTTTATCTGCTCCTGGAGCCTTTCCTAATTTCATTTTTCTTATAATAGCTGTTTGGATTTCTTCCATTGAGATACCTACATCTTCAACTGTCTCCTCTGGATTACTTGTCACTCTTATTAATTGAGCTGTACTCCTTGTTTCATATGTTCTGGAGGGATTATGTAATTGTTGAAAATACTTTCTCCATGTTTCCATGATATAGCTGGCTTCTTTCATTATTTCTCCTTCATTTTTAATTTGTCGTATTTGGCACGCTTTGGTCTTACTCATGTTTTTCATTGCCCCCCCCTCCCAGAACAGCTTTTGATTTCCCTTTTTCCTTGATAGCTTTCTTAAAGTCTTTGTCCATACTCATCCCATTGTTTCTGTTTTGCTTTCCTCCACTTCCTCTTTGGCGATAGTTCTTTTACTCACGTAATTTATCCTATTCTCTGGTCTTTTTGTTTGCAAGTATTTCTTCCAGACAGCCTTCTTTTCTTAGATCTTAGTCTTGACATTCTCATTCTACCATGCTGTTCTTTTCCTATCTCCTTTAATTTGTTTCCTACCACAAACCTCTTCAGTACAACTGAGGAGTGTTTCTTTATACATTTGCCACTTTTCTTCTATTGTGTTATCATTTAGATCCATTTACCTTTCATTGTTAAATCTTTTATCCTAGATTGGTATATATCTGTTTTACTATTGGTTTATTAAGTTCCTCTATTTTTAGTTTAGTAGCTTTCTTTTTCTTTCCTTTTCTGTTTGTTTTATTACTTCAGTAATCTCATTTTGGCAATCACTAGGTGATAATCACTAAATATTTCTGCTCCTCTGTTTACACCTGCATCCAATGTACTGTAAAATAGGAGCTGTTAACTATTGGGTAGTCTATCATTAACTTTTCATACCTGTCTTCATTTACTCTTGTATATATGTGGATATCTTTATGTGGAAAAAAGGTGTTGGCTGTTTTCATGTTTTCTTAGTAGTCTCTCACCATTTGGAGAAGTTGTTGTCCGTCCTTCTTTACCTATTATTCATCCTGACGTGTCTACATTGTTGCCTACTCTAGCGTTTAAATCTCCTAAAACCATTATTTCTGTTAAGATTCTCTGCAGCTGTTTGTAAATCATTTTCGAAGATATCTTTTTTTTTTTAGTGGCGTCTTCAATTGGTATATAAACTATTAATAATTGAATTTCTCTTCCTTTTGGTTTAATAATAATATTTATCTCTAATAGCTGTGGGCTTACAATTTTACAACTTTCCAGTAGTTTTTCATGTCTTTTATGCATTAGGAGGCCTACTCCTGCTCTAGATCTAACTTTGAAATCTACTCCTGAGAAGATTAAAGTGTGATTTGGTCCTACATTTTCCTATCAATGTCCTTTTTCTTTGTTTCTGTAATGGCCAAAATGTCTACTTTGAATTTTTCCATTTTCTTCAACTAATCTATCTCTTTTCCATTTATTGCCCTAATATTACATGTTCCAAAAATCACAGTCCGTGTTCGTTTCATGTTCGTCGTTGAAGGGTCATTTATTATTACTCTGAAGCAGTTTGGTTTTGGATAAGCAGGGGATTAGCCCACTGTACCCTAGGTACCCTTGAGGCCCCCTACCAGGCATTGTTATTTTCTGTCAGGTTTAACTTCATTATCCATTGGTCATTCAAGACCAGCCTGGAAGGCAGCAAGTTGTTATTTTTTGTCAGGTTTAACTCCTTAGCCTCTGGTCAACCAAGATCAACCTGCAAGGCAGCAGGTTGTTTTTTTTGTCAGGGTTAACTTCCTTAGCCTTTGGTCAGTCAAGACCGCCAGCAAGGCAGCAGGAGACTCGTGGAGAGCGGGATCGTCTACTCTCCGTACAGGTGCTTACCTGTCCACTGCCCGGAAAAACAACAATTTTCATAAAAACTTGTACAACAAAAATAAAAATGTGAAGCCATATTCTGATTACCTGTCCAATAGCCCCTGTTTTCTGCATTGGCATTTGACCCATGGCGGAGTAAACACGAGCACTTCCAAATGGCCAAGTGTGACAGCCAGATGTAAGGGGGTCCGTCCCCTGGGGTCTAATTTCTCAAGATCGTGCTGAAAATAGACAGAAAATTGTGTGAATTTATTTTAATTTTGGAAACTTTGTTGCTTCACATCTGATAAGTTGGTGTATAAATGACATGACACAAAAATCATGATATAGACGAATGTATGGAAAGAGGGGATTGAAATACATGTGTCTTCATCCCACTTTATGAAATCTGCAAAGGCAGATTTAACAAATTTGGGACCTAATAATAATTTGAAACCTTTAAGGCTGCTGATGAAGAACACTCCTCCATATTGTGATGACATTCAACTTACATCAAGACGAATACTTAATCATATATATTATCACTAGAAAGGTGGCTCGCTCAGCCAGCACAATGGTGGTCACTTGCTAGTTGGCTCGCTGAGAGTCATTGCCGCAGACTTTTACAAGTTCACAGGGTACTCAACTTCAATCTATTTTTAATGTATTCGATTGCTTGGTGATCATCTGGTCTCATCCAAGCCACACCAAACTAGGACAATTTCATTCTTTTCAATTTGAATAGGAGGCAAGAAGACCAATTACATTATATTTGTGCAAAACACACACATTCATTCTTATCATCAACTCAGTCACATACACTCTCGAAACAGACCAGCTTACATTTACTGTTGTCGTTATTCCCAACCGTGTTGAGAATACTAATTTTCTTACTCTCAACTGTGTTGGGAATACCGTTCTTTCTTATTCCTAACCGAGGTTGGAAATACCATTTTTCTTATAATATCCAACCGGGTGTTGGAAATACTGGTAGATCTACTATTTCTTATTCTCAACCGGGTGTTGGGAATCCAAATATACTTTTTTCTTCTTATTCCTAACTCAAAAACCCATAATCACTAAATGGCCACATCCGTTAAATGGCCACATCCGTTTGTGCCCTATGAGAAATCTTGTATGCTTCGAGATCATGGAAATAAAATGATAATGATATTTTTTTTTTAAATTCAAAGGCCTTTCCAAGACATTAAGGGAATTTTTAAATTCCAAAACTTTTATAAGTCTTAATTTCTTCCAACCAAATTCCAAGACTTTTCCAGTTTTCCAAGATGAGTACAAACCCTGTAATTAGAATGCTTTTGAACAATAAGGAAACATTCCAATACAGTGCATGTAACAAATTATATCTCTTTTGAGGAAATAAATCTACACCAGACTAACTTATTTTCTCATCTGTTTTAAAAAAAAATTGCTTTTTTATTATATTTATAACAAGAAACGCATAACGCCATGACTACAAAATACCCTACTCAACACAGTGCTGGGCTAGTGACTGAAGGACGAGATGTCAATCATCCTATCAGAGCCAGTCTTATCTTTCTTTCACGTTCAATGACAGGGCAGGGCTGCCTGGGTGGAGACGGCCAGGGCTACAAGATTGCGCTTTATGGAGTTATTACATAACATGACCAATAAATGCGTAACCTTTTCGGCTTCTGCCTTGACTAAGACAGAATGTTAGATGTACAGCTTTTAGCTAGTAAAAAGGGGTGTCAATCACATGGTCACATGTCCAGTGCTGGCTTCACGTTCCATGGCAAGAGCGTCTCTGGCCTGAAGCGATCGGGGCAACAAGCTGCGCTTTTTCTTGGGTTAAGCTGCAGAGTGGCTGAGTGAAATCTTCTGGAAGCACTTCTACTCACAATTTATAGCTTACTAATTAACACATTAGGAGTATGGGAGATAAGCAGAATTACACAATAGGCCTGCCTAAATCTAACACAAAATGACAGGAAATTGTCGTCAGATAACATGCACAAACGCAACTTCCGACAACTGCCTCACAGAAGAATGTTGGACCAGGATACAGGTAACCTAGGATATAAATATAACTAGAAGTAGTACTAGGTCAGTTGAAGATTTCTTGCTGCATGTACCAACACATAGTTTGGGAATGACCAGGAATAGCCAGTCTGCTGAAAAAAATAAAAATAATGGTTGGGAATAACAACAGCCGTTTCTAATTGATGCAATCAGAAAAAACAATTTGGTAAAAGAGGAAAAAGATGAGTGTAAGGATATGAGAAGGAGAACATAATAACCTTCCTGACAGCTTTTGCACAGTTTTGCTTTGTAGCAGGAAAATTTTTGCTTAGCGTGAGTGTGGGAAAGTCAAAGATCTAGACAGACCACATATATCCCTCTTTTATAATATAGTTATATATATAGAGATTAATCTTCGATCATTTTATTTAAATAAATGCCTAGATTAGATTTACCACTTTCTTGATTCCTCTACGTTGTTATGCCAAACAAGCCAATGAAGAGTGAAATTCTTTTTTCAATGACATTTTGAGTGTTGACAAGCAGGTAAGGACGTAAGCGGTTTGTCAATACTGTACAATAAATCCTGGATATCTTTTAAATGAGCATAAAAAGCTTTAATCGGATCACGGTAAAAAAAGTTGTGAAAATTAGACACCTTCCATCTTTTTTAGTCGAAAAGAAAACCATTAGCCTATTTCCGATTAGAAATTCTGAATACAGACATAAATGATAAAACGATAGGTAACTCTAAATGAGATCTTTCGATCTTTTCCTTCATGTTTTACGAGTGCGCATGAGTGTGGATGACCTCATGTACTCGAGCAAAAGGCCTATACATTCCCCTCCAATTTTGTTTGGTATCTGAATGCTATTCATCCAGATTGGAACTATTGTCTCTTAAAACAATTTGAGTACAAAACATATGACAACGAGAAAAGGCAATACATTTTTAGTATGTACCTTGAATTTAGCAGATGGTTAAAATTAGTGATATAACTCAAGCCAGTTAAGTGAGGATGCATGGCTTTAGCCCTGGTTATCTAAAAATGCCAACTTGATGATGGGAATAAAGTGTAAGAATATCGGGTTACTTTGCTCAAACACATGAGCTTCTTGAGAGACAACAATATCATTGATAGCAAAAAAACATTTATAATTGAGGCAATTTATATGAACAAATACGATATGCTTAAATGGATTAAGTAGTATCAACAATGGGGACAAATAATGTCAGTCATTTATTATAGTGCGGGGATACGGATCATAAATCCATCATCTTGGATTGGAACTCTCTCGTGTTTCTGGTTTAGAATATTGATCCATCGAGAACATAGTGTAAATTGACTTTGAGTCAGTCACCACCGACGCCAAAGTCTAACGACGGGCGCGCATGAACGACGATACAATTCATGTTGTCAAATGACACATTTCAGTGATTCATAAAGATATGTACACACTCTGTCAATTATGGACTAGTAAAATGCTAAGCTTGTGTTAATTTTAAAGATCTTTTCTCTCTATAATATCACAAGTTAACTTAAACTTTCGTATCTGTAGACTTGTCTCAATTTGTAAATTCAAATCGCTACATATAGACAATCTATTTCTATCTAGATATCTAGTTCTAGATCTATCTAATTGTGACTGTAGATGAATAGGGGGTGAGTGATGACGGGAGTTAATTTTATTATACTGATTTAAATTAGAAAATCTAGATCATTTAAATTCTGGGTCTTTGAAACAGTTTTATAGGCAAACTGTTTATCTCAAATTGTAGACTAATTGTTTGTATCACCTGTCTGAGCTTGATCATCAAACTGCTGGTGATGTTATTGTTTACATCTTTGTCTGGACTTGCTTGCTATAGTTTTACATTGGGACAGGCTTGTTTCGGTATAGTTCAGTCTCGGAGGAGGGGGATAGAAAGTTACAATCTAGATTATATGGATCTAGATATATATATAGGCCTATAGATTTCAGCACTTTATTAAAGACTTTAAAATTTGTATAATATTCAATTGAAAGAAAAGAAGTAAAGGGAAACTCAGCTGAAATAAAGATAACCACTGAAGATGTTTAAAATAGCCTAGATTTAGATCAAAAAAGGAGATATTCATTTTCATCATGTAAAAGGTTTTATCAGTACTCCTTAAAGAAGTAATTAAGTGTTGGTGGTTGGCCTAGAAGAAGAATACCACTGTCACCAACAAAAATATAAAAGTGCCAGTGAACCTTTATAAAAAAGACTTCAGGCATCTTATTGTGTTAATTAGGAAAAGTCACAAAATGGTCCATCTCCATTCCCTTTTTTGTCAAAATGTACATGTTATATTTTTTTACAAGTGTTATATACCATGTTAAAGCTTAGAACAAACATGAGGATTCCAGATATATGACTTTAAGAGATAGTATCAGCTTTTAAAGTCATGTTTTTCAGTCAAGGGCTTAACTTTGAAAATTCTAATAAATGCTAACTCTTAGATTATCCTTATTTGTTCTAATGCTTGGGCATCTGGTTTGAGAGTTCCTGACTTTTCCCTAGTTCTCAATAAGATGTGAAGTCTGTGTTTATTTTCCCGACACCTCGGGCGTGAGTCGAACCTTACCGTTGATCAGATGACGCGCGATCCGGATCGTGTGGATGATGAAACCAATGCCTTTTGTCCGTTTTTGTAAAATTCTGTGATTGTACGCCTTTATACTATCCCGTGCACACATGGTTTATCGTGTGTACCATTCTGCTCAAACTGGCACGGTAAACTTCACTTATAATTTTAACGAGTGAGCCAAACGAATTTGCCAATAAAGAGAAAACCCTCGGAAGCACTTTTCAATTGTTTCCTTTCTCCCGTACAAGCCCCCCCCCCCCCCCTCCCACCATCACTTCTTTGCTACTCCGTCATCACTCACATCTCTAACAATCTACAGTCACAGTCAAACTTGTCTTTATCGATCGATAATTGCTTCATGGAATACGGGATGGGATAGAGCGGTGGCTGGCAAATCTTGAACTCTACTTGATTTTCATTTTTTCTCTCTCTCTCTCTCTCTCGTTGAAATGCGTTTAGTGGTAATATTGTATTGTTATGCCAAGAAGACTGCATAGTGGAGACGTAAAGTCACTATCATTGTAATGGACTTCTAAACCTCCCTGTTAATTATCTTGTCTTTATTTATTAGAACATAATGTGGAATCATGAAAGCCTATTGATTGCCGGACTTGTTTACATAAGTCAGATAAGCCAAAGCAGGTTTTGCTAATGCAACCGAATCTAACCTGAAAATCTCCTCTGATGTCCGATCATCGTCTACCTTTCTTATGTCCGTAAGCACATGGCATCTTCAGAAAACAAAATATTCCGCAAAGCCAACCAGACAATTTAAAAACAAAATTTCATGATTTCCCAATCGGCTTACACAAGATGAACTACCAGACAATAGCTCGACGCAATGTGAAAATTAGACACCTTCCATGTATTTTGTCCAACAGGTTTTCCCAGAAGTCACGAATTCATTAGCTCTCATTTAGAGTTTATGATTTTTTTTCGTGTCTTTTACAGGAATATATGGTGATAAAACGATTCTTTTTCCTCCCAATCATTATGATCTATTTTCAATCTTTTCCTTCATCTTTTACGAGTGTTCATTTGTAGACATCAGTTGTTGGATGACAAAATCTGAAACCTGCCTCAAATCACTGCAAAAGATAAAAAATATTTAGGACTGCCAAATTTTCTTTGAGCAATTATCTTCCACATGGAATTCATCCAGAATAAGGTCGTTGAACTCACCCTACCTTAAAACAATTTGAGTAAAAAAAATATGACAACGAGTGACGTTCACACCCAAAAATTTTAGTATGTACACAAATTGAATTTCACAGATATTAGTTTTTTAAATTTAGATGTCAATCCTTTAATTAAGATTTGTTAAAAGATATCAACAACTTAAGAAAGATTAATTGAAGAGGATCATTGGGTCCCATTTTTGTGAAATTACCTTATCAATAAAAAAGATACCAGAAACTTGATATTACTAGACTAAAGTAAGAATATCATTTATAATTGCTCAAACACACATGATTTTATCTGAGGGCAGACGACAACAAAGCATTGATAGCAAAAATAACTTTTTTATTCTTGATGCAATTTATATGCAACAAATTCCGATATGCATTTTCTACTGGATTAGGGGATGTTATGCTTCATTTCATGTACAAACTTTAAGATTTAGGGACTGAATATAATGTCCAGTCATGAGCTATGTATGTATTTGGGGATATATGTGGATAGATTGAAATCCATCATCTTTGATTCGTGAACTCTGGCTGGTGTTTCTGTCGTTATTCCCAACTGTGAATATTTTTCAATTGGAGAAACTCAGTGTTAGGAATACTGCTAGATCTACTTTGAGTCAGGTTTCACAAAAACCGGACCCAATGATAACTTGAACTCTTCAATTAATGTTCCTCAAAGTCTAATTGATCATGTTCTCAAATGACACACAGCTGTGAGTGATTCATAAAGATAATATTGTGAAATTTGCTTTCAATTTGTGTGTTTTGTGAATATTTTTGGGTTTGAACGTCAGCAATCCAGACAGACCACATTTCCTCTTAATAATTTCACCTTAAGGTAGGTGAGGTCAACGACCTTTTTTATTCTGTTTTCTTTAATTCCATGTGGAAGAGAATTGTTCAAAGAAAATTTGGCGAGTCCTAAATATTTTTATCTTTCTGATCTAGATAGGGAGGTTTCTAGATTTTCGTAATTATGTAACAACTGATGTCTACAAATGAATGATTTGGCAAAAAAACAGGGGAAATACGTACACGTTTTTTGGTTAATTTCCTATTATATGATTTTAAATTACGAAAAATCATAGGTAACTTTAAATTCTGAGGTCTTTGAAACAGTTTTATAGTTCTCTGGTTTATCTCAAATTGTAGATCTAATTGTTTGTATCGAGCTATTGTCTGAGCTTCAGAGATCATCAAACTGTGTGGTGGATGTTATTATTGTTTTTAAATTGTCTGGTTGGACTTTGCGGAATATTTTGTTTTGGATTAGTTTACATTGGGACAGGCTTGTTTCATATAGTTCAGTAGAGGACATAGGGGACGATGAAAGTTAGAAAGGAGATGATCAGGTTGGATATATTAGATTCGGTCAGCATTATTAAAGACTTTAAAATTTGGCTTATCGTGAGTGAAACTTATTAAAAAGTCATAGCCTAGCAATCTAATTTAAATTCATGTGCATGGATTTATTATGTTCTAATTAAAAGTAAAGACAAGATAACTGTCATAACAAAAAAACGGGAGGTTTAGAAGTCCATTACAATGAGAGTGACTTTACGTCTCCACTATGATCCCCATTTCCTTTTTTGTAAAATGTATGTTATATTTTTAAAAACGCATTTCAACGAAAGAGGATTCCAGATATATGACTAATAGCACTGTGGGGCAAGTAAAGTAGAGTTCAAGATTTGAAAATTCCAGCCAATGCCAGTACGTACCATCCCGTCCCGTATTCTGAAGCACGTGTCTTGGGCAGTTTATCGATCGATAAAGAGTCAAGTTTGTGCTAGTCTGGTGGGGCGATCCTTCTGATGTGACTGTAGATAGTTAGAGACGGGGGGGTGATTCTGATGACGGGAGTAGCGGAGAAGTGATGAGAGAGAGATATGCACCAGGGGGCTCGTACGGGGAGAAAGGAACAATTGTCGTCAAAGCGCTTTCTTTCGGCGAGGGTTTTGTTGCTGGTGCATCTCTCTCTATTTTCTATTTTCTCTCTCTCTCTCTCTCTCTCTCTCTGTGCTCATTAAAGTCACTATCTCTCTTCTAAACCTCTCTCTGATATTACTATTTGGCTACTAAATCTCTTGGCAAACTTTCTGGTCTTCTACTCATCGTAAGCACATTTCAGAAAACAAAATATTGCCAAAGAATCGGGAAATCACTCGTTATTAGATCTCTCGAAAAATTAAGGAGTGCCATTTTAATAGATTAAGTTTCAGATAAACCAAATAAGGATTTGTATAAAGGCGTACAATCACAGAATTTTACAAAAAAAGGGACAAAATAGGCATTTTTTTCTTTCAATTTCATCCACATGATAAGATTACGGAACTTCAACCTTAAGGAAAGGCACCGGTCCCGTCGACTATTGAAACACAAACACAGATTCAAACATCTACTGAGAATTAGGGGATGCTATGCTTCAAACCAGATGTACAAAGATTTACGGATTTATTTCTGAATATATTGTCATAATTTTTTATAATATATATGGCGTTATGTATTTTATAGTTATGCCATGTACCATTTAAGATTTGACTGATAGACATGACAATCCTACATTTACTTGCTAATATTGTTATTACTTAAAGTAATATCTGAATTCCTCATGTTCCCAACAGGTTTGCTGTGAATAACACTTTCAAAAAATTAACATGTTATTTTCAAAAAAGGAAATGGGGATGGACCATTTTGCAATAACCTGCCTTTTTCTTTATTCCCAACCGGGTGACATTGGGAATCCACACACATGTACTGTTTTTTCTTATTCCCAACCGGGTATTGTGAATATATGCCTTCTTTCTTATTCCTAACCGTTTATTATTGTTATAGGCTCCGATAGGTTATGTATGTTTTCACAGCTTTCTCTGACAGTTTCCTGTTACATGTATTTTGTGTTAGTATTAGCTAGGCCTATTGCATAAGTTTTGCCGATCTCACAGTGTATGTTAAAACTACTGTTTTTATCGGTTTAGATGGTTTGGCACAGCTGATCTGTACCTCAAGATCTCATTGTGTTTTTTAAATGATCAAGCCTTATGAAGCAGATGGTTCCCTCATCTTATAGGTGACATTAACAGTCGTTGTCGTTTTGTAGCAGCAAGAAAAACTTTACCGAAAAGAAAGCCAACAATGTGATTTTCCTTGTGTGTCCGCACTTAGCTCCTCAAGCACTCCTTCGATGATTTATTTTCTGTTTCTTTTACGGCCAAACATAGTGTATCTAGCGATGTCTGGGTGAAAGCGTTGTCCTGCTCATGCAGTGCTGACTGTGATTAGTGTGAGAAGTATAATGACTTTATCGATCAATAATTGCTTCGCAGAAGCGCAGGATGGGATTTTTAAATAGTTGAGATAACTTGAACCTGAGCCATTCTTTTTTTTTCTCTCCAACATGATGGAAAAGGGACGTATAGAGATGGACGGAGGGAGGTGGCAGAATTGAGGGAAGAAGAAAGAGAAGAGGAAATGCAAAGATTTAGAGGTAGTGGCTAACGAGAGAGAAATAAATGTTTTTGTCACTGAAACTTACAACCATATTCAAAGAGAATTAAAAGGAAACAGCAAGATGAATGATAATCGTGAGGAAGGAAGAAGTAGGACCCAGACTATTGGTAGCATCCACTACCACGCAAGAAGGAAGGCATAACACAGGGATAAAGGGGAATGAGAATTAATTCATTGCTCAAAGTTCTCTCTGTCCTCTTTTCTTCCATACAGGGATGGGGATTGTCCCGGTTTTCCGGGATTTTTAGCACAGAGGGGCACCTGCGTGTTCTTGTGTCTCATTTTTATACACACACAAGCACCAGCTGTCCAGGAAAACATAGGGCCTAAGTCTAATTAGGATGGATGTCCCAAACAGATAGAGAGAGAGTCATTACAGTACCATTTATCGCTGTTCAATGAGAGGAAAATGAAAGAGAGAGAGAGTAAAAATAGTAGTACACATGCTGAATCCCCGCTCAATGAGTAGGTTGTTATTAAAGCATGACGATGTAATTGTTAGCATAAAAAAGCTGACATCATTCTAATCCGAGCACAACCTCGGCAAAAATATATTGAGTAGGTCTAGAGTAGATCTAGATCTAAATATAGAACTAGATCTAAGAGTAAGAGGGAAGATTTTCATAGTCGGGTAAACTCTTTAATGTGCGCTAAGACATCTAAAGATTGACCTGCTGAAAAAAGAGAGAGAAAAATGTTAAGCTAGATCTAGCTTAAAAGCTGTCTAAAATAACTGCAGAATTTGTGTACAATTCTATTATTTCACATGTAAAAATAAAAATTTAATAAGAAGTTTTTCTTTACACAGAGTTCTTGATTATATCGAAGAATTGGATCCACATGTAATCGACACAGCTCTTGTTCAACCAAATCAGTTTCAATGGATAATTTGGACCTGGAATCAAGTCATGAGTCCTTTGAGAGTAAGTTGAATTTGATATCACTATCACAAAACACAGCAAAATGAATCTAGCCTTCGTTGTGACTTTGACTTACTCCTGACTTAATGGTCTTTCGCTGAAGAGTTATCAGACTTTCCCGCCTGGGCTGCCTTGTATATTGTTACAGTGATGTGCTTCTATTCCTGTCTGTTTTGTGCGATGTTGTGTATATTTCGAGGTCTTGTAGTGTCTTAAAGTGTAGTTTCATCCATTTGAGGACTTGTCTGAGGGTTGTCACAAGTGTTGTTTTTCTGTCTACCTCGTCTCTTTGTAGTTTGCTATTTGAAATGATTAACCATGAATTTGTTACTTGGCATGTTTTTATCTGGCCTGAGGATGTGTCCGAATAATAATCTGGACCACCAAGATCTTGAGAAAATGCTGGCATGCTTGGTTTTATTGCTTAGCCCATAGAATCTAATTATCTCTTGAATTTGTTGGATATGTATGAAGGTGTGTGTTTGCTTGCGTGTGCCTCAGGCCTTCAGTTTACCTGGTCACTTTGTTAACAATACAACAATATATATATATATATACATATACCAAGGTGCAAACTCTCCTTTCCGATTTGACAGGTGAGTGATGAGGATATATCTAATTTAAATTGCTTTAGACTGTTTAATGCTGGTGTTGTCATTAGTCAGAAAGTAGGTCCTACTTTTTTCCTTTCCCTTTTTTCATTTATCTTTCATTTTGCTGTTTCCTCTTAATTCTCTCTGAGATCACCGTTTATGGTGGGTGGGGTAACTTTCAATGAAACAAACAAAGCGAACAATCTTATGTTTTCTTTCTTTCTTTTTCTACTTTTTAACTGACTTTTCTTCTATTTCCTTTCATTGAGTTGAGAACGTTGGTTACCGTGTATCATAATGTTCAAATCTATCAGAACATATTCTGATATTTAAAATTCAATGAAAACGATAAAACTGAGTGGAAAATATTGGATTTTCAAATTATAACAAGCAAACATCAGCACGTACCACATTTTAACATTTATTTACCTGCTGTTGGTTACCTGTGAACATTAGTGTTTGTGGCAGGATACATGCGTAAGAACTTTTAAGCTATATTGATAGTTTATTTATGTTTAGTTTTTAAACTATATATAATATGTGAATTTGTGAAGACCAATGATCTATCTTTTTAAATAGGTCATAGTCACTGTGTACTGCTGACAGGAATGTTTATCGTTTGCTAATATTATGCTTACCCGGCTTTCATTCTTTTACATCTTGTATAGTATCTTGCTAATTCTACTTGAATCACACTCTGCTATCATAACATATAACAGAAAGGGTAAATTAAAAACTTGAGCATAGTCAATCTATACTGTGGAATGCATGTTATGTATTGTCAGTTTTATAGCTTTTCCTCTTTTTTCACTTCATACAATTCGTATGTGTGTCTATTTATTACCTGGCTCTGTCCTGGTAGTTCTTAGTGACCTAAAATGTGACGATATGTATACACATTCTTGTAGCTCAACTGAGGAACATTTTTCACTTTACTCGTTTTAAAGAAGTTATTAATATTGAAAACATATTTCTTTTTTTCACAGCTGGAATATCCCTAGATCTTCTAGAGCAACATCAGGCGCAAGAACAGGCACGACTCCTCAAAAGGTTCAGGGAACTTCGGGAATGGCAGCAACAACAACAGCAGCAACTCATGCGACAGCAACAACAGCAGTTGCTGTCTCTCCAAACTGAACAGAGCAAAGTTCAGTCTTTGTTGGCAACACAGCGAGGCCCAGAATCAAACTTTCAAGGTATTCCTCTAAAGGAAATCAACTTATTTGCCGGGTACATCTCTCGTAGAGTAGTGCCGCCCTCTTTCATGTACCGGCTGCTATTAATAGATAAAGTATATGTATTGAAATCGGGATAAGCTCGGGCTCTATGGGCCATAACGACATTGAAGGAACTTTACTATGTGAAGTAAACTTAATTTGATTTTTGTAGCTACTCAGTTGACCTTCATTGCTTTTAACTCATGGTGGGTCTTGCCTGTATACTGACGCCATACAAGAAACGCTTTTGTATGAGAAGAAGCCTTTGTTACTTATGTTATTTTCTACTGTAAGGTTATTATTATATTCATTTTGATAGCTGTTACTCATTACTTAAATACAGTGGCCCCTTTCCTCCACCACCAATTCCTTTCCAGGGCATGATTTCCTGTTACTTGTTTTTATCTTTTAATTATTATTTCGTCATTATAAGCTATGCTAACATTTAAATTTGCGACTTTTGTCTTGTGGGTTGCTATTTCTTTCATTGTTATAACCATTGCTTTTATCCTCTGCTTTTTCTGACTTCTTCTTCCTTTCAGAGTATTTTTGTTTTATCCTCCTGCAAATTGAGATGATTACTCCACAGTAAACACAAATAATGCATGTACCATCTTTTGATCAATCCCGTGATTCCAGTATTTTTGTATTTTTTTGGTGTCATTTCTCATGAATTAACTAATGAGGTGTCATCATTATCGTCATTGTTTTTTATTTTTATATTCACTCTTTCCGAATAGCTGCTTTGCGTTCAGGATCCCCCATTCTGACACCCCCACCTAAAACTGTCAACTCAGCCAAGTTGAATCAGTTGAGGCAAAATTGCCAGCACACTGAGCCTGAGATGTCCCTAGACAGTGGTCTAGTCATGTCCATGCAGGACACACTGAAGGTAATTTGTCTTAAAACCGAAGGAATGAGATCATAAGCATTAGCTTGGGGGTAAACGTCTGCGTCAAACTAGTGTTCCAGGAGATGATTATTATCACTTGTTCTGCTTCACGCTACGGAAACCAGGATAAGTTTTGGCTCTATGGGTCGTAATGGCCTTGAACGTGAAGAAACTTTATTTTTATGAGAATATCCTGTCATCTACATCCTTCATATGTTATGACTAATGATTTTATTTCGCATCAGATCGAGGCAAATTGTATTAATGTTTGCCAAATAAACACAAGCAGTACAATGTATGTAACTTGAACATGGTATTGTCAGTAAACTTATTTATTAATTACGAATAAGCCTAAACGTGTCTGGGCAACATCATCATCTTGTTATTTTCACGGCAAGGAAAGTAATCAAACAGGACATACCAACATTTAAAGAACTTTACAACTTTGATGTTCTAAAGAAAGGACAACAGATTCTAAAAAGACGATAGTCTCCCTTTAAATAAATATTGTATAAGATCTATTAGGAGTAGATAGATACAGACAGATACAAAAATTCATCTATTTCAACATCTACACGCAAAATGAAGTCGTATAATTAACATCAAGTAAGTAATTCCCTCTGGTAAGTATGCCATACGTGTATTTCTACGAATATTATCCTATGGATGAGAAGATAATAAAATGATTTGTGTGAGTGTGGAGGGAGTATGCATTAAATATATATATATATACACAGGGTTCGTACTCATCTTGGAAAACTGGAAAAGTCTCCTGAACAACTGTGCTATCACTTTGTCAGACATGTCGCCATTCTTTATCATTCAAACGTAATGATCATTTTAGATTTTGTCTCATTTGCGATTTTACTTTACTTCTAGCTTTGTTGCGCTTTCACCCGATTTCATGTCGTGGTTAGAGCCCGCACAAACCGGAAATTTCTGCTCAGTGTTTTGTTTATCACCAACTAGGCCTATTAAGAAAGATGTAATCTCTCTCTCTCTCTCTCTCTCTCTCTCTCTCTCTCTCTCTCTCTCTCTCTCTATCTATCTCTCTCTCTCTCTCTCTCTCTCTCTCTCTCTCTCTCTCTCTCTCTCTCTCTCTCTCTCTCTCTCTCTCTCTCTCTCTCTCTCTCTCTCTCTCTCTCTCTCTCTCTCTCTCTCTCTCTCTCTCTCTCTCTCTCTTCTCTCTCTCTCTCTCTCTATCTCTCTCTCTCTCTCTCTCTCTCTCTCTCTCTCTCTCTCTATCTCTCATCTCTCTTATCTCTTTCTCTCTTGCATACAATTCAAAAATTACATATACAGCATCCTGATCAATGTATGCAACTGTAGTATGGTATCCTATTAGGCCCACTACTGCTACTACATGAGTATTGATTTTTTCAAGATCGTGCTTAGAAGCACTATACTATAGGAAGTATTATTTTAGCCTTATTCACATGCTCTTGGCAGAAAGTTTTGGGACGTGATTTCAACTAAGGAATTGAGAGAGAGAGAGAGAGAGAAAAGGAAGAGAAAGACGTTGGTAGACTAGGCCTACTACCTGTACATGAATATTGATTTAGATTTTTTGCGAGGTTGTGTGTTTGTATTATTTTAGTGTTATTCTCACATACTCTTGGTAGAAAGTTAAGCGCTTGAACTAAGAAGTGAAGCTACTTTGATTTGGGCTTATTTAATGTCATCTGAAACTCAAGACACCCCCTTGCCCACCCCCCCCCCCCCATCCAAGGCAAAGAGTTAATCATTACTCCTAGGTAATTGTAGCTTTGAACTTGTTCTAAATCCTCCCTGCCCGATTAAACATTTTGTGTTTTAGATTCCTAGTTACCAGCATGGTTTTTTTTTTTGTTTGTATTTACTCTCATTCTTCTTTTATTTAGTTCATTGTTCATAACGTTGATATTCGACAGGAGGTCCCTTTCTGATTTTCCAAACAGAACTAAACCATCGGCAAATGAAGCATTGATACATTTACTGGTTTGAGCTTTCACATACCTACATTCAGTTTATTCATTTTTAAGGATGCCTTTGCGACTGAATCCATAAATGTGATAAACAAAAGAGGACTTAGAATACAACCCTGTCTTACTCGTGTATCTACATCAAATTCTTTTGTTTTGAGCTTTCACATACCTACATTCATTTTCTTCACTTTTGAGGATGCCTTTGCGTGATAAACAAGAGGACTTAGGATACAACCCTGTCTTACTCCTATGTCTACATCAAATTCTGCAGATATGTTTCCAGCAACTCTCACTGCACATGTTTATTGTAAAAATTTTTAGTGGCTTTTATTAAATTTTGCTCTACATTGTGTTCTTTTAAGGAATGCCATAGTTCGTCCCTGCTCACAGTGTCAAATGCCATTTCTAAGTCAATAAAACACAGGTTCAAATCAATATTTCTCTCAAGGAATTTTTCTTTTATTTGTCTAATTGTAAATAAGTGGTCTTGTACTCTTCTTCCTTGTCTAAATCCACTCGGGTGTTCTTCAATCTGATCCTCTACTCTTTTCCTTAGTCTCATTTACAGTATCTAGGCATATATTTTCCTGGTACGCTAAGTAGAGATATCCCTCTATAGTTTGAGCATTCCATAGGTGATCCTTTCTTGTGTATTTGTATTACCGTTCCCTTCTTCCAGTCGTCTGGCACCTGTTTAGACTTCCATGCTTGTTGACATATTGCATGCAGTAGTTTATCTGCCTCTCTCCCTAGGTTTTTAATCATTTCTGGATAAACTTGATCTGCTCCTGGGGCCTTTCCTAACTTCAGTTTTCTTATAGCTGTTTGGAGTTCTTCCATTGAGATTTCTACATCTTCAGCTGTCTCATCTGGGTTATTTGTTACTCTGACTAATTGATCTGTACTCCTTGTTTCATATGTTCTGGAGGGACTATGTAATTATTGAAAATACTTCCTCCACGTTTCCATGATTTGGCTGTCTCCTTTCATTGTTTCTCCTTTGGCATTCTTAATTTGTCGTATTGGACATGCTTTGGTCTTTCTCATGCTTTTCATTGCTCCCCAGAACAGCTTTTGATTTCCTTGATAGTAATGATAGCTTTCTTGAACTCTTCCCACTGTTTCTGTTTTGCTTTCCTAAATTCTTCTTTGGTGATAGTTCTTTTACTCACGTAATATATCCTATCCTCTGGTCTCTTTGTTTGCAAGTATTTCTTCCAGGCATCTTTCTTTTCTTTGATCTTAGTCTTGGTGTTTTCATTACACCATACTGTTCTTTTCATATCTTCTTTAATTTGTTTCCTACCACAAACATCTTCAGTACAACTGAGGAGTGTTTCTTTATACTTTTGCCACTTTTCTGCCATTGTGCTATCCTTCAGATCCATCTTCCTTTCACCGATAAATCTTTTTATCCTAGATTGGTATATTTGTTTTGCTATTGGTTTATTTAGTTCCTCTCATTTGAGTTTAGTAGTTTTCTTCTCTTTCCTTTCCTGTTTGTTTTCTTCAGTCAGTGATCTTATTTTGGCTATCACTAGGTGATGATCACTAAATATATCAGCTCTTCTGTTTACTCTTGCATCCATTGTAATGTAAAAAAGGGAGCTGCTAACAATTATGTAGTCTATGATTGACTTTTCACATCTGTCTTCATTTACTCTTGCATATTTGTGAATATCTTTATGAGGAAAAAAGGTGTTGGCTATGTTCATGTTATTCTTTAGGCAAAAATCTATAAGTCTCTCCATTTGGAGAAGCTGTTGTCTGTCCTTCTTTACCTATTACTCCTCCTGATGTTTCTACATTGTTGCCTACTCTAGCGTTTAAATATCCTAAGACCATTAGTTCCTGTTTGGGTTTGAGATTCTCTACAGCTATTTGTAAATCGTTTTCGAAGATATCTTTTTCTTCTTTAGTAATATCTTCATTTGGTCCATAAGCTATTAATAATTTAATTTCTCTTCCTTTGGTTTAATATTTACCTCTAATAGCCGTGGGCTTAAAAATTTCCAACTTTCTAGTAGATATCTACTCCTGAGAAGATTAAAGTATGATTTGGTCCTCCATTTCTATTCCTGTCTTATTTTCGTTATTTCTGTAATGGCCAAAATGTCTACTTTGAATTTGTCCATTTCTTCGGCTTATTCTAACTCTTTTCCATTTATTGCCCTAATATTCTATGTTCCACAAATCACAGTCCGTGTTCTTTCCAGAGTCATCTTCGAAAGTTCAAGCCAGGTATATCAGTATATGTACTTCTTTGAATCAGTTTGGTTTTGGATAAGCAGGGGATTGACCCCCTACCAGACCTTATTATTTTCTGTTAGGGTTAACTCCCCTAGCCTTTGGTCAACCAAGACCCACCTGCCAGGCAGCAGGAGACTCATCGAGGGCGGGTCCGCCTAATCCCTGTACAGGTGCTTACCTGTCCACTGCCCTGATATATATATATACACATATATATATATGTATATATCTAATATAATTTAAAAACTCGCTTGTTTTCTGACATCCCGCCTGCCCTTATTAAGCAATGAATCGAACTGAAAGTCTTGTATACAAATACTCACAGGCTTGGAGTATGATCCTTTATTATCAGATCCCCATAATTCTACTTAATTATCGTGTAATTAATTAACCAAATTAGCTTTGTTCCTGTTCTATCTCTAGTCGTACTTTTTTATTGACTGGGTGGATACCGTTGTGAACCGTAAACAAACAGAGTCCGTCAACAGTAGATGATAATGAACATATAAAATAACTAAGCCAGATGATAATTATAGTATTAGATGAACATAGAAATTGAATAATAGGGGAAGGAAATTACAACCATAGCAGAATTTACTTTAAATCTTCATCAAATGTTTTCATTGAATTTCAGTCGCAAAGCTCGCTTCCAAAGCCTGTCATGTACATCGATCCAAATCGGTGCAGTGTACAGGTGGAGGACGACAAGTACACAAACTCTGAGCTGTTCAGCAATGTCGACTATCAGGACGAGAACAGAATATTGGAGGATGAGCATTACCAACAACCTCCACATCCTGATTGGATGTCGGACACCAGTGAAAATTTCATGCCCCCAAGACTACCCCCACCACGCCCTTTGAAATCACAGCTAATGGCCTCCAATCCATATGCCAGCAGAGATCATCTGGCCGGACTTGAGGAACTTCTCAATACTGCGCCTCCTGCATTACTACAACAGGTGACGTCTGCTTTTGTTTTCATTTGAGTTTGTTACATCTTCCCACTGTAGCAAATAGCTTGCATTATTAATGAGTCTCATATTTGTTTCAAGGATTTTTCGCTTGTGAAAGATTACTAGCTTGAAATTGTAATATTTAGCCTCATACGTGTATGTTTACAACAGATGAGAAATGATGACATCAACCACACGTCATAGGTGCAAATGATGAATATCAGTTTTGGCTGGAGAGTAAAACCTACGACAGATAGGCGTCCTGTCCAGGATGCGATGTATTATTACCTGTTCATGCTATAGAAACTGGGATAAAAAATTAAAAACAGCTGTACTCAATTATCTTATATTGCAGGTCCTTAGTTTGCTCCCAGGGCATCCAACTGCAAATGCCAAGACACTAGATGCCCATGAAGTAGAGAAATCGGCTTCTCCAACACTGCCGGCCTCGGCCATGAGATCCCAACATTTGCATTTAGCGCAAGGAAACATACCTGAAGACATGGTAGGTTTTGTAGATTTGAAACCATGTTTGATATAAAATTTACATTTTGTAGTTTAATTTCTGAAATAAGTCTCGCCTCCCAGAAGTTTTACATATTTTTCTGGTTTGTTTTCACTTTCAGCAACCTTCTTCTTTTTCACCTATTATTTGCATTTCACCTCTGATGTATTGTCATAAATATTACATGAACATAAAAAATATAAAAAGATTGCTGATGATTTAGTTGTATGTAGAAAATCAGAAAGTGACCTTTAATCTGACATCAACATGCTGAATAATAAACTAAAAGAGAAATGAGATTAAATGCAAAGGAAAAAAAAAAACCCAATGCTAGTAACTAGCAAAGCTAAAGGGCAAAATCTTAAGTTGGGCAGGGAGGAGTTAGAGCAAGTTCAAAGCCACAATTATCTAGGAGTAATGATTTACTCAGAGGGAAAACTAAGAGAAGAAATCAGCCAGAGAATCAAACAGGCTATAGGTGAGGGTAGGTAAAAACAATAAAAAATGTTGGCGTAATTTACCCTCAATTACAACACCACTCGTCGCTTAGTTTCTGCCAACCCATGTACTTTCTTTCTTTCCTGTTCACTTCTAGTTTGCTGGCAGGAGCGCAAGAAGAGAAGAGAGAAATCTGGAAATAAATGGCATTCAAAACAATGTGTTTGATGACGGTGCTGAAAACATGCAGTTGGAGGTCAGCAGTGCTGACAATATAAACAACAGCCATCAACGTGTTCACTGTGACAACGACAGTGACAGTGACAGCTTTGAGGAATGTTCATATTCTGAAGATGATGAGGCCAATCAGACAGTAAAGGTTGGTTTTTATGTTTTGCATCATTGTGTTGTGGAAGTTATTGTTTTTAGTTTATGAACATCCAATACACGCAGGTTCATTGTACAGCTTCTAGAACTGCTAGCATGTTCTTTTATGTTTACAATGAGAATATTGGATATCCCAACTTTCTTATACTTTTCATCATTGGGAAAATGTCTCATTTAGGTAACTTGTTGACAGGTAGTGGTTGTGGTAGGTCCAACTGCTTTCCTTTCACTCTTTCATATCTTTCATCTTGCTGTTTCCTCATAATCTGCACCCTGAAATCACCATGTGTAATGGATGCGGGAAATTTCAACGAAACAAACATTCCGACAACCAGGCAACCCTGATGGCATTTGCACTATCATCAGGATTGAACTAAGCAATCCCTTAACCTAAAGAATTTAAAAAACCTGTTTATCATGACTTGATTGAAATACTTGTTGCTCAAAGCAATGCCTTAACCTAAAGAATAAAAAAACCATTTATCAAATTGAAATACTTGTGACCCAAAAACCCATTTAATGACATGATTGAAAATGTTTAAAGAATGTTTAAACCCATTTATCATGACCTGATTGAAATACTTGTTGCAATCCATTAACCAAAGCAGTCCCTTAACCTAAATAATAAAGAAAAAAAGCCATTTATCATGTCCTGATTGAAATACTTGTTACCCAATGCAATCCCTTAACCAAGGCAATCCCTTAACTTGTTAAAGAATGTTTAAAACCCATTTATCATGACCTGATTGAAATACTTGTGACCCAAGGCAATCCCTTAACCTAAAGAATGTATTTTAAATTACAATTTCTTTCATTCCCCTTTTATTTTTGTTTTTAAACCCATTTATCATGTCCTGATTGAAATACTTGTTACCCAAGGCAATCCCTTAACCTAAGAATGTTTAAAACCCATTTATCAGCGCGATGACCTGATTGAAATACTTGTTACCCAAGGCAATCAACTTAATGATGCTAACAAGAATGCATGAAAGGCTTGATTTATACAACTTTCATTTATTGGTCCTGATTGAAATATGGAATTACCCAGTCAGGGGTGTAAATGTGAGCTGGTCTGTTTTAAGCTGATAAAAGAATGTTTTAAAACTAATTATCATGTCTGATTGAAATGACTTGTTACTGGTAACTTAACCTAAAGAATGCAATTCCTTCACTCATAACAAAGGGATTAACTAAGGAAGAAAATCAAGTAAGAACTCAAAATGCAATGCAAGGTACCAATCTAGGACAACAAAAAAATATCTATACCATTTAATGAATGAAATCAAGGGGCAAAACGAAAACAATGTGATAAAGGAAACAAATTAAGGAGATAGAAAAGAAATTTTCAAAAGCTAAGTGCTGGAAGAAATACAAACGAACCATTTAAAAGCAAAACAGGAACAATGGGAAGAGCTTTGTTGTCAAGGAAATTTTCTGCAGGAGAAAGACCAAAACATTCTTAATGAATTAAGAATGAAATAATCAAGACGGACAAATCATGGAAACTTGGAGAATTTTCGATAATTTATTGTAAAGAATTATAAAGTTAAATAATCCAGATGAGACAGCAGAAGATGTAGATTTTAAGAAAATTTTCAGGAGCAGATCAACTTCTTATCCAGAAATGATTAAAAAACCAAGGAGAGAGGCAGACAAACTGTACATGCAATATGACCATGTTAGGTGCCAAAACTGGAAAAAGGAACGGACTACCAAAAACTATTTTCAGCACTACTTGCTGTCTCCAGGGAAAGAATGAGACAGTAGAGGATCAGATTAAGAACGCGGGAAGAAGTGTACAAGACCACATATTTACAATTAGATAAATAAAGAAAAATTTTGAGAGAAACATTGACTTGCACCTGTGTTTTATTGAAGATCCGTTTGATTGTGAGGAGGGACGAATGATTGCATTCCTTAAAAGAACACAATATACGGCACAATTTAATGAAATTTACAATAAATCATGTGCAGTGTGGGATACATATCTGAAGAATTTGATGTAGATATAGTAAGTTTTAAGTCCTCTTTGTTTATAAATCACATTTGTGGATTCAGTCACAAAGGCATTAAAAAATGAAGAAAATGAATGTAGGTATGTGGAAGCTGAAGCCAGTGATTTGAAAGTTCTGTTTGGAAAATCATAAAGGGACCTTCAGTCAAATATTAACATCATGAACAATGAATAAATAGAAAAGGAATGAGAGTAAATGCAAAGAAAACTGAAAAACAATGCTAGTAATTAGATAAGCTAAAACATAAAAAATCTTAAATTGGGCAGGGAGAATTTTACAATTATAGGAGTAATGATTAACTCAGAGGGAAAACTAAGAAAAAGAAATCAGCCAGAGAATTGCAATACATTCTTAATGTTTGATAAATTTTTTTAAAAACTGGGCCTAAAAAGAGCTTTGTTCTTTTGAATTTTTTTTTTTTTGTTAATACTCAACCAGTGGATAGGTGAGACCTGAAAGGCCGATCAAAGGAACTTACGGACTAAACTTTTCAGCAGTTGCTGGAAGAACAGCTGCAATCAGAACATCCTTTGGTAAGAAGATTTCATGTGTGTACAAAATTAAATTTGAAATCTTAGGGGCTGCATTATGTTTAAGTGACTGAAATAAGTTGATCAAAAGATAAATCAGGTGACATTTTAGAAACATTACAAGTGCATGTCACTGAATTTATATATTTAAATATTTACACTTTTTCCATAGTAATAAAGTATAGGCTCTTAATCATATTTACTTCTGTATTTTTTTACCAGTGGAATGATACCCTTGATATTTAGATAGATTTACCACGCATGTGTCATGCTTTTTGTAAATAGTCTTACCACTTTATCATCAAGTCAGGAAACTGCCACATTATGCCGTATGCCATGAAAATTCAAAATTCTACTCCTGGTTATGTTACGTGTCTCATCAAGTGCGAAACTTGCTCTACTTTATGATAAATGGATACCAAACTGTCAATAATTGTGTCTTTCAAATTTCTAACCGGAGATTTTGTGAGACGTTGCAGTGAAACCATAGTGTTGTGAGTCTGTAATCACTGCGGGCACTGGTTCAAACCTCACTGGTCCAGGTGTTTTTTCACAATGCTGTTCTCTTAGGAAAGGTGCTTCACTCTGCTTTCCTCACTTGACTCAGGTGTGAATGAGTATCCAGCTATAGACAGATAATAAAGATCTTGGTAGAGTGTTAGTATGAGGTACCTAACTGGCTGCTGTACTCTATGATTTCATGGGAGTTTTAGGACTGAATGGAATGGCCTGCTGGGGATTAACTGTATGCAGTCAGTGAACCTGCTGTTCTGCAGGGTTACAAACTATAAATCCATCTTTGTCTTTAATATCTTTAATATCTTTAATTTCGACAAGCAACAAAGGTTAATAAGACATTACTAATGCCTGAAAGAGGCTGAAGAGTGAAACATATACATGCCTGACATATTTATCCCATAAACCATGTGCTCACTTGTATGAATCTCATAAGATACAGGGGCTTTCTTTGGTTAATATCTTAACCATCATGATTACAATGGAATATATTTTAAGTTGAAGTGTGCATGGTATTTGATCTAGGAAAACAATGTTAAAAAAAGACCATACAATGACATTTCACAGTCCTTTAATTTTTAAAATTTTCATTGACCTATAACTATGGACACCATAGAATCAATGAATCATAATGACGTAGTCATCTGTCATTTGCTACAAGTGTCAAAATCGTGTTATATAATAGAACAATTGTATAATTTCTGTTACTTGTTTATCGCAAGTTGAATTGCTAGGCTTTGTTAGAAGAATTCATATTCATCTGTTGCATCGACATCTTTTTAGGCATCCCCCGAGTTGTTGAAGAAGAGAAAGCAATTGAGTCACCACAGTCCAGACCGTTTTTAGCGTAGGGCGAAGGCATTGCCAGATTCAAGAGTGCACCAGATACACGATCCAAATCCCAGCATTCACAAAAGGATAGAAACAAAGCCAGTCTGAGAACAGAGAAAGATACGGCAGGGGACAGAACTACCCAACCAAACTTGAACAGGATTCAGTCAGCTGGTGTACGGGAAAGAGAGGGTCAAAGTAAGGATGCAACTGTAAAACAGCTTCCCGCACCGAAAAAGGTGAGCCACATGCTATGTCATCAGAAATGTAAGCCCTTAGAAGAGTAGAATTTTTATGTGAAGTCATGATCAAAATACGTCAGGGCTTGGATGCATCCGCAAATTTTTGTGGAGTGGACTCAAGCCATCTGCGGAATAGCAGGCCTGTACCGCAGATTGAGTGCGCCTCCTGAAACGATTGTTAAGTGCTTGAATTTTCACCCTGTGTTGTAGGGCTCCATAAATAGTTTTCCAAGTATCAGGTTTCTTGGGAAGTAGCTTGTCGCGTAGGTCTTTCAATTTGTGGCATTCAAATAGGTGATGGGTCACAGTTTCATTTCATGGGGGTGGTCACAACTAGGGTACACTGGGGCATGTTCAGGATTTATTCTGTTTAGATGCATGTTTAGCTGTATGTGGTGTGTTTAGAGCCTGAAGATGGTGACTTGATCTTTTCGTTTAAGTTGGTTGATGTTGTCATTTGTTTCTGGGGTGGCCATATGTCGGTATAAATCTCTTCCAGCCCTTCCCAAAGCCCATCTGTTCATCCAGTCCTCTTTGCTGTTATTTTTGATGATTTGTTTTGCGATCTGTATTGTAGTTTTTGTGTTTGGTTGTTCTTGTCTAGATCACCTTTTGGCAAGAGTGGAGGGAGGGAGAGGGAGAGAGAGCGCGGGGGGGGAGAGTCCTTCGTCTTATTTTCCTTTCATTTTGCCATTTCCTCTCAATTCCCCTAAGCTCATAGCGTATGGTAGACAAGGTAAAATTCAATCAAACAAACAAACAAATCCAACTCCTATGGACTCCTCTACCAATCATGACCATAAAGGGGGATAGATTGCATAAATCAGATTACTCAAATTTTCATGCAAGTCGATCACTTTTAAAGTCAAGGTCCTGTGAGCATTGACTTAACCGGCATTCACTGTAGTAGAGTATTATGTACTTGGAAAGCTAAATCTACATGTTATAGTTTTGCCGTTATCAAATGAAATGCCACATACGTCAAAATTTTGACATTTTCCAATAAGATTTTTGGTTTCTTTCCCTGAATTAGAATGTTAAGAGCAGCAAACAGGAGCCAAAGCCGTCCAGCAAACCTTCGTCTCGTTTGAGCATCATTCATAGCGCGGCTCAAAGGAAGAAAGAAAAGCAGAGAGTCAGAGGAGAAGGAAATTTGCCATCAGCCACCAAACGAACTCCGTCCCATCCTGAGAGTAGTAACCAAAAGGAGCACAGGGGAAGTGATTCTAACATAGATCAGTCTCTGTCAATAGATGGCACCTCCAGTGTTACAGACGAACAAGACTTGGTAGGTTATGTTGATTCTCTCGGGAATTTCAAGTTTGGTTTTTTGCTTTGTTCTTGGCTATTATGTTGAAAGTGGCTTTGACAGCCTAGTGGTTACGTTTTCCGTCTTGGAATCATGAGGTCATGGGTTTGAATTCTTTCAATGCAAGGTCCGACTTTGTGTCCCTTGGGATAGACACGTAACACATATCTTTCCCACTGACCACACCTGGGAATAACAACCTGTGACAGTCCACCATCCAGTCCAGGAGGTGTTTATAAGTGCCTGTTCTGTTTCACGCTTTAGAAACTGGGATAGGCTATGGCTATATGGGCCATAATGAGAAGGAACTCAACTTGTTATGTAAGAAAGCAAAGACGTTCCTATAGAAATGTTTGGTCTTCTTGAATCATTGAAGACTTTCTGGACTATATCCAGCAGTTGAGTGAAGCTCAACTGATGCGCCTCTGTCACATGTGTCTGGCAAAATTTATTGTTGTGTGTATATATATATATATACATATATCATAAAGGATAAAAGGATAAAAAAAGTGCTTGACTCTATTACTTTAATGAATATGTCTTTGAAGAAGGGTATTATGCTAAGCATTTAAGGCAGCTCTTTTACCTTCATTAATAGATCTTTCAAGTAGCTTATTATGGAAAGTATTTAAGGCAGCTTTTTTATTTTCATTAAAAGATTTTTAGCTCAGTTTATGATGGTAAATTTTTGGTGGCAGCTCTTTCATTAAGTATCAGTGATGGTTAGCGCTTGTGTTTTGTGTGTCAAACCTGAAAATAGATTTTCCTTTCTTCTTTCTGTCTTTTATTACAGACTGAACTTGACAGTCTTGCTGAGTTTGAGCTGTTGGAGGATGCAGCAGATAATATGAGTTTTTTAGCAATTCTTCCATTGTGAAAAAACTTGTTTGTCTTGACCAGCAGAGCCACAAGGTGAGCATCCTGATGGTTCTGTAGTGGTGGTGGATGAGGGTTGGGGGAAGGTGGTGTTTTTTCTTTTCTTTTTCCCCCCCCATAGCGTGTGGAAAGGTAATTTCTCAGGACGGCTATCACGAGGGGGAGTTGTTGGATGCTCCTGGTAGATCCTACTTCTTTCTTTCACTCTTTCCAATGTGTTTTGTTTTGTTGTTCACTCTTTCCAATGTGTTTTGTTTTGTTGTTCACCCTTTCCAATGTGTTTTGTTTTGTTGTTCACTTTTTCCAATGTGTTTTGTTTTGTTGTTCACTCTTTCCAATGTGTTTTGTTTTGTTGTTCACTCTTTCCAATGTGTTTTGTTTTGTTGTTTACTCTTTCCAATGTATTTTGTTTTGTTGTTTACTCTTTCCAATGTGTTTTGTTTTGTTGTTCACTCTTTCCAATGTGTTTTGTTTTGTTCACTCTTTCCAATGTGTTTTGTTTTTTGTTCACTCTTTCCAATGTGTTTTGTTTTGTTGTTCACTCTTTCCAATGTGTTTTGTTTTGTTCACTCTTTCCATTTTGTTTTGTAGTTCACTCTTTCTAATGTGTTTTGTTTTGTTGTTCACTCTTTCCAATGTGTTTTGTTTTGTTGTTCACTCTTTCCAATGTATTTTGTTTTGTTGTTCACTCTTTCCAATGTGTTTTGTTTTGTTCACTCTTTCCAATGTATTTTGTTTTGTTGTTCACTCTTTCCAGTGTGTTTTGTTTTGTTCACTCTTTCGAATGTATTTTGTTTTGTTCACTCTTTCCAATGTGTTTTGTTTTGTTGTTCACTCTTTCCAATGTGTTTTGTTTTGTTGTTCACTCTTTCCAATGTATTTTGTTTTGTTGTTCACTCTTTCCAATGTGTTTTGTTTTGTTGTTCACTCTTTCCAATATGTTTTGTTTTGTTGTTCACTCTTTCCAATGTGTTTTGTTTTATTGTTCACTCTTTCCAATGTGTTTTGTTTTGTTGTTCCCTGTTAATTTAGCCTCAGAGCGTCTGGTGAATGAGGTAAAGTGTGTAGTGCCCTTTGAGCTGGTAGCTGTGTTTTCTGTGTCTCCTACAAGTTCTAACATTGTTATCAACGTTAACAGGATTCTTTCGTCAGTTTTTTTCTGGATTTTTACCAACGCACTTTTAAACCTATTGTGCATCTTTTAAGCTGATTTCCTACAAGTTTTATACCATAGTTGTCATTATTATTGCCATTTTTATCAAACATTTTACAATGGATCTAAAAGGTATGTCCATTTTTAACTCCCAATGCCTTGTTCATATCATGAATGGAATACTACCCAATTGCCACTACAAGCCAACAAATGGAAATAAGAGATGCCGGTGTCACGGTGGAAAATGAAAGCAAAAAGCAAACCCATCTGTGTTATCATGGGCCGTCGATCTTTCGACAACAACAACCCCCCCCCCCCCCCCACCCCCTCGCACACCGATACTGACAATGCCATCCACAGACGGTCAAGTGACCAACGAAGAAAATGTCAACGAGATTCTTTCTTACGAATGACGTCTCCAGCGCGCTGGTGAGCGTAAACAAAAACCTATTAATAGTATCATTGGTCACCGTCCATGTGTTCTACACCACAACCCCCGACCTCCAGCCACTTTGACAAAAGTGAACATTAGTAAAATGCCACAGCCCCAGACTCGTAAAAATGACGCAAATAAATTTCAACAAACATTGCATGTTCTTGTGATCAATTTTCAGTCTTTTAAATAAGAAAACTGAATTTCTGGCACATCCTACAAAATACAAAACCAGATATTGTTATTGGATGTGAATCATGGTTAAAAGAGGAGAAAAATATCGGCGAGATCTTTCCACCGGAGCTACAATACAGCGTGTTGGAAAAAGACAGACACGATGGCTATGGTGGAGTTCTTGTTGCCACCAAATCTCATCTTATCGTGCATGAAATTAACAATTGATTTCCATCTGTTGAAGCAGTCTTTGTGAAAATTGACACACCCATTCACAACAACCCTTCTGTGGTTGGATCTGTATATAGAACACCATCGCACACCGAATGTAGACCAAATGACAGATCTTATTAATTGTCTTAATTACCTAAACAAGGACAATGTTCTATGGGCAGACGGAGATTTTAATCTACCTGACATCGATTGGAAAATGCAACGAATAATTGGGCATCAGTATACACTCACAAGAAATAACATATTTCTAGACAAAACACGAGAGCTTGCCTTGTCCCAAATAAACAAAATTCCTACCAGAGGTAACAACATTCTTGATCTGTTCTTTACCAATAGACCGAACCTAGTAAAGGATTCAACAACAATTCCAGGTCTTGGCGACCATGATATTGTTATTATAGACAGCAATATAAGAGCTAATATAACCACACCCATTCCACATACCATCAGCGTATGGAAAAAGGCAAATATCAACGCCATGCGTAGAGACACAGAAACATTCACCAACAAAATATTGGAGGATACTAATAATGTTGGAGAAATATGGGACGCCATGAACAATCATTTGCAGTCCATATTGAAGAACCATGTCCCCACTAAGACATTCTGGGCGAAATATCATCAGCCCTGGATCACTACTGATTTGAAATGATTGTCAAGAAGAAAAAGAGAAATGGATTAGAGCTAAAAGAACAAATGGATTGGGAAAAGTGCAAGTCACTAAAGAAAGTAGCAAGACAGGAAAACAGAACAGAAATGTCAATAATTTGATAACCGAGGACTTAACAACGATTGGGAAATGTGAGTGGTGCCATTGATTAAAGTCACTAAAGAAAGTAAGCAAGACAGGAAAACCGAGGACTTAACAACAGTTTATACAAAAGTAAAAATCGTGACACAATGTGAGTGGTGCCATTGATTAAAGGGAACACTACCTATACCACCAGTATTCTGCTCTGTCTTCACCCAAGAGGACACTACAAACTTTCCTTTTATCAAGACAAATCAAATATCCCCAATGCCTGACACCACAGTAACTGTCCCAGGAGTGCAAGAACTACTTTTCCGGAAATGACGATCGTGTGAAACGCAGCTGATTTCCATCATAGAAGACCTCTCAACTGAACTTGACAGAGCGGGCAAACTGATGCCATATTATTGGACTTATCAAAGGCCTTTAACAAAATGCCTCACCAGCGAGCCCCTATGCAAACTCAAATCAGTTGGAGTCACAGACAACACACTACAGTGGATAAAATCATTCCTCAGCAACAGAACACAAGAAGTTGTCATTGGAGGAGAAAGATCAGCAATTGGAAATGTGACATCCAGCGTCTCCCAGGGATCAGTATTGGGACCAACACTATTTTTGATTTACATAAATGACCTAGGAGACAACATTAAAGTGAACCAATGCCTGTTTGTTGACGACACAATATTATACCACCACATCTCCAGTTTCAATGATTGTTGCTGTCTTATCGAAGATCTTGCTCGACTACAACTATAGGAAATGAAATGGCAGATGGAATTTAATGCATCAAAATGCCACGTCCTCATTGTTACGAACAAGAAGAAACCAATTATTGCAAAATATTCCCTACACAGACAATTTTTGGAACAAGTTGATTCAATAAATATCTTGACGTTGAAATATCGAAAGATCTAAAATGGAAAAATCATATCACATACATATCGACCAAGGCAAATAAAATAAGCTCATTCATCTGGTGTAATCTAAAGCAATATCCGACCCCTATACAACTAAACTGCTACAAGGCTCTAGTCCGACCCATATTGGAATATGCCAGCCTAGTGTAGGATCCGAATCAGACGAACCTTGTCAACTAAGTTGAAGCGGTGCAAAAGAGAACAGCGAGGCGTGTATTTAATGATTTCTCGCCTCATACAAGTGTTTCGTCCCTTGTTCAGAAACTCGGCCTCAAACCACTGAATAAAAGAAGAAAAAGAAACAATATGTCAACAATGTTTAAGATAATGAGCAACACGATAGACGTCTCCTTGCCGAACTCCATTACACGTGCCACAAGAAACACCAGGAGGAACATCAAAAATTTCATTGTCCCTAAATCTAGAATCGAGGCTTATATCAACTCCTTCCTTCCTTCAACTGTCTGTCTGTGGAATAGTCTGCCTCCTGAAGCTGTAGATGCCAGCACTCTGTCAGAATTTGTCAGACAAACTTCGTAATTAACCATTGAAGTGATGCGTTCCCTGTGATCCGATTCATCTCTGTTTTGGAACATTTTATCTGTATGTGTTATATTTGCTATACTGTGTGCATGGATGTGATCAACCTGTTGAAGATTGTACAATGTAGACCTGACCTCCAATGTAGGAGGTTTCTACATCCTGAAAAAGAACTTCAATGAAACAAATAAGGGTTATTTGCATCAATTTGTAGTTGGTGTGTTTTCAATTATATAATTTTATAAGCCATCTACCCTGAGTGCAGTGCACAGACATCTTTTTTGTTTTGTTTGCTTTTATTCACGTCTCTGTTGTATCATGCTTTTATTCAAGTTTTGTATCATGCTTTTATTCAAGTCATCTCTGTTGTATCATGCTTTTATTCAAGTCATCTCTGTTGTATCATGCTTTTATTCAAGTCATCTCTGTTGTATCATGCTTTTATTCAAGTCATCTCTGTTGTATCATGCTTTTATTCAAGTCATCTCTGTTGTATCATGCTTTTATTCAAGTCATCTCTGTTGTATCATGCTTTTATTCAAGTCATCTCTGTTGTATCATGCTTTTATTCAAGTCGTCTCATGCTTTTATTGTATCATGCTTTTATTCAAGTCATCTCTGTTGTATCATGCTTTTATTCAAGTCATCTCTGTTGTATCATGCTTTTATTCAAGTCATCTCTGTTGTATCATGCTTTTATTCAAGTCATCTCTGTTGTATCATGCTTTTATTCAAGTCATCTCTGTTGTATCATGCTTTTATTCAAGTCATCTCTGATGTATCATCTTTTATTCAAGTCATCTCTGTTGTATCATGCTTTTATTCAAGTCATCTCTGTTGTATCATGCTTTTATTCAAGTCATCTCTGTTGTATCATGCTTTTATTCAAGTCATCTCTGTTGTATCATGCTTTTATTCAAGTCATCTCTTTGTATCATGCTTTTATTCAAGTCATCTCTGTTGTATCATGCTTTTATTCAAGTCATCTCTGTTGTATCATGCTTTTATTCAAGTCATCTCTGTTGTATCATGCTTTTATTCAAGTCATCTCTGTTGTATCATGCTTTTATTCAAGTCATCTCTGTTGTATCATACTTTTATTCAAGTCATCTCTGTTGTATCATGCTTTTATTCAAGTCATCTCTGTTGTATCATGCTTTTATTCAAGTCATCTCTGTTATATCATGCTTTTATTCAAGTCATCTCTGTTGTATCATGCTTTTATTCAAGTCATCTCTGTTGTATCATTTAAGTCATCTCTTTTATTCTTTTATTTAAGTCATCTCTGTTGTATCATGCTTTTATTCAATCTCTGTTGTATCATGCTTTTATTCAAGTCATCTCTGTTGTATCATGCTTTTATTCAAGTCATCTCTGTCATCTCTGTTGTATCATGCTTTTATTCAAGTCATCTCTGTTGTATCATGCTTTTATTCAAGTCATCTCTGTTGTATCATGCTTTTATTCAAGTCATCTCTGTTGTATCATGCTTTTATTCAAGTCATCTCTGTTGTATCATGCTTTTATTCAAGTCATCTCTGTTGTATCATGCTTTTATTCAAGTCATCTCTGTTATATCATGCTTTTATTCAAGTCATCTCTGATGTATCATGCTTTTATTCAAGTCATCTCTGTTGTATCAGGCTTTTATTCAAGTCATCTCTGTTGTATCATACTTTTATTCAAGTCATCTCTGTTGTATCATGCTTTTATTCAAGTCATCTCTGTTGTATCATGCTTTTATTCAAGTCATCTCTGTTGTATCATGCTTTTATTCAAGTCATCTCTGATGTATCATGCTTTTATTCAAGTCATCTCTGTTGTATCATGCTTTTATTCAAGTCGTCTCTCATGGGCGTTTAGCAGGTCCTTTTGATAGAGTTTTACTTCTTCCCTTTCCTTCTTTCTTCTTATCGCTTGTCTTGCTGCTTCCTCTTAATTCATCCCGAGAGCACCGCATATGAATGGTGGACGGGTAAATTTTAGTGAAGTTCTCTGTTTACTCTGCAATGTACATTTCTTCCCATGTGTAGGAGGCAGTGAAAAAGCTGAAGACTCTAACAGATGCCCGGAGGAACAGCAAAGAGAAAGCACCCACTACACATTTGACCCCTGGTGAAGAGACACGACAACCGGCACGGCCATCGACTGATGACATCGCCACATTGAATGAGAACAGAAATAACAATAACAGCAATTCAGTTCCTAGCAATCAGGCTTTGCCGAATGAAGTTGAGGATTTTTCTTCCTGTTTTTCTACAAAAGCCAACGCCAGTCACGCGGAGAATAACAAAAACACGGTGCCAGCAAACAATCTAGTCAAGCCGATGTCTTCATCCGCAGGCTGCTTTAGTTTTTCAGCGGACAGCGTGGGGAATCAAAGAGCTATGTTGTCATCTGCTAATCTGGCCATGGTTCCGCGGGCATTTTTTCTCAACGAGGATGAAGCCCCCAAGGCCTCTCCTCCATCCCCCGCTAAAGCCATGACAAGAAAAATTGCTCCCATTTCGTCGAAATTCATGGAAGCCAATGATACGTTGTCCCTGCTCAAAGCGCTTTCTCAGAAGGCCGGCCTATTGACGTCTGGTGCAGACACGAGACAAACGGGTTTGTCAAACGTGCAAGATTCCAGCGCAGGCTTAACACGATCGAATAGTTTAATTGATCAGCTGTCCTTGTCTGATCATCATCCTCAAGCTTTGCCCTCACAGAACGTGCCACACAATGACTTTCTGAATCCGCCATTTGTGTCAAATTTGTTCTCAACAACCTCTCAGTCTGCCGACAGCCAGAACAATTATTTTTCGTTTCCAGCGGGAAGTGAACCTTCCCAGCAAATGGTTCATGGTAAACTTGCCACTGTGACAGAGGAAAATGAACATCAATAACAAGGAGGACAAAGACGATGATGAAACAGAGGATGACGAGGAAGAAGAGGATGACAGCGAAACCTGTGAGAGTAGTGGAGGATGAGACCAACGATGCTGGAAATGCCAAAAACAATGGGAAGACTGCCTACAATTCGCAACATCAGCTTGGCTATAATCCCTCTCTCCAATATTCCATGGAACCTTTTTTAAGGGTTACAACGTTGAGAGAAAATTTGATGATGATGCAGAATGGTCCGAGGGAGAGGAGGACCTGGAGGAAGAGAGGCAAAACCCCATCCACATTGAAGGCAAGGAGAAGTCATAACAAATTCAGGTAATTGTTTGTCTTTTGTAAAAGTTTTGTTTTGTTTCGTTCAATAATCACATGCAGTGGCATCTCGATAGTCCGAACTTTGATAATCCACACAGATGAGCTGGGACGGATATTTTCTTCTTTATTTGTACACGATAATCGAAAATTTGGGATTCCGGATCCAAACACCTATCTTTGGAACAAGTTGGAACAATATAGAGAAGTTTATGTTTTCAAACCAAACACTCAACTGGTCGCATGCGATAGTCTGACCAGTCCACTGAAGGTGCATCACCGCTAGTGGGTGTCCTGTCAGCCCAGACACAATGCTCAGATACAAAACACCGCCACTAGTGGGTGTCCTGTCAGCCTAGACACAATGCTTAGATACAAAACACCGCCACTAGTGGGTGTCGTGTCAGCCCAGACACAATGCTTAGATACAAAACACCGCCACTAGTGGGTGTCGTGTCAGCCCAGACACAATGCTCAGATACAAAACACCGCCACTAGTGGGTGTCGTGTCAGCCCAGACACAATGCTCAGATACAAAACACCGCCACTAGTGGGTGTCCTGTCAGCCTAGACACAATGCTTAGATACAAAACACCGCCACTAGTGGGTGTCCTGTCAGCACAGACAAAATGCTTAGATACAAAGCACCGCCACTAGTGGGTGTCGTGATGGCACAGACACAATGCTCAGATACAAAACACCGCCACTAATGGGTGTCCTGTCAGCACAGACAGAATGCTCAGATACAAAACACCGCCACTAATGGGTGTCCTGTCAGCACAGACACAATGCTTAGATACAAAAACACCGCCACTAATGGGTGTCCTGTCAGCACAGACACAATATTAGATACAAAACACCGCCACTAATGGGTGTCCTGTCAGCACAGACACAATGCTCAGATACAAAACACCACTGCTAGTGGGTGTCCTGTCAGCACAGACACAATGCTCAGATACAAAACACCGCCACTAGTGGGTGTCCTGTCAGCACAGACACAATGCTCAGATACAAAACACCGCCGCTAAGGGTGTCGTGTCAGCACAGACACAATGCTCAGATACAAAACACCGCCGCTAAGGGTGTCGTGTCAGCACAGACACAATGCTCAGATACAAAACACCACAGCTAGTGGGTGTCCTGTCAGCACAGACACTTTACCACCTCTTACTCTTACCATTCAAATGGTTACGCAACGGGAAAAGAAGAGATGAAAGAATTTGATAGTTTTCATCTTGCATCAGAAAACAATTGGTAAATGAGGCAGGATACCAATCTATTTTCAATCATGGGTTTAAGATGTAAATGTTAGAACATCTCTTCACTGGTCTCATGTGTGAATTTAAACAATTTCAACCGAGTCCCTGTAGCATTTTATCACATTTTCTTAGTTCAAGCCACAAATGCTCTACAAAGACCAGCAAACAGCACTAAAGTAGTACTGTGGTAGGCTTGGTAATGACACGCGACAACTTGATGTAAAAAATCTATTTTATTCATATTATTCATGTAGTAGCCATAGATGGACGTGTAGAGTAGTTCTTACATTTGAGGGCCATTCCAACAGAGAGAGAGATAGACAGACAGAGACAAAGACACAGTGAGAGAGAGAGAGAGAGAGAGATCTGGCCAGTGACGAAAGCCAGGTAAAATGATACCCAGCTTTCATCACTGTAAGTTGTGGCCTTTCGCTGATTCACAATATGTCACTTTTGATCAGATTCGATCAACATGTCTCATCTGGATGTCACGATGTTTCCAGAGACAATGCTCAGGTGTTTGGTTTATCAAAATGACTGTATATAGAATAGATTTTGTGTGCAACTTTCAGTTTATTTATGTCACATTGTTGTAAGATATGTTTTCGAATCTGGCATTAAATAATGTATTTTGGTTCAACTTAGGAAGCATGCTTCTGGGAAAGTGATTATTTTCACTACAGATAGGTATGAATGATACTATTCCTACTTTTGATCATAAAACCTGCTGAAAATTGCAACTTTTATACAAATCCTACTCAAAGACCTTTGAAAAAATGTATAAATCAGTTGCAGGAAAAAGGGAGCAATTGGTATTTTTAGAAATTACATGCTTATCCTGATTTAATGTCCAGAGAGCAATCAACTCAAATTGTATAATAGATTATGTTCTCATGAGAACTCAATTGTGGGTTAAATGAAGGGCTTTGTCTGACAAAGTTTTTGCCTTTTCCCTTGTCTATAGAAGTCTCCTTATGCAGTGGGAATGAAATGTATGGAATTATTCAGTTCATCCAAATGTTCATGGAGTTTATTCTGAAGTTTTGGTCAATCTTTTAAGATCCATCTACATGTTCCAAAATCTTGTGATGTTGTTCTTTCTTTTTTTTCTTTCTTTCTTTCTAGATCAGTTCCCCCTCTACCTTTCGGTGTATAGTTTGGAATCAGATCCCCAGATGATCTTCCTCCAGGATGCCCTGTCCTGGCATTTTCTGTTTCCTTCCAAAAAAGTTAAATTTCCACAGCTTCAATGCCTCTTTTATATCTTCTTCCCACTTTCTCCAGGTAAGAAGCAGTTTTGGTCTTTTACTTTGGGCTTTACAACTGTATACTGATTTAGCTGTTCTATTGTCATTCATTCTGTTTACATGCCCAAACCATCTCACTGATTTGTTTCAATGGTTCCTGTGCTATCTGATATTAAACATCATTGTTGTGTTTCTAATTTTACCAAGTTTTCCTTCTTCTACTTCAGATATTTCATTTCAGCTGTCTGTAGATGTATTTCTACTGTCTAAGGTCAGGTTTCAACTGTAAGATAGGACAATAAACTTATATACTGCAATATGGTTTTTGTTGACAATTCTTGCACCTCACAAATGCCTTTCCTAGATTGTTATATACACTTGCCTTTGGAAAACTGGCTGATTTCTTCTCTAGTTAACCAAGCTCCTAGGTTCATAACTTTGAACTTGTGCATAGAATTCTAGGCCCAATTTAAGATTTTGTTTTGACTTCCTAGTTGTAGCATTGTTTTTGGTTTCTTTTGCATTTACTCTCATTCGTCTTTTATTTAGTTCATTGTTCATCATTGAGAACTGAAAGTCACTTTATGAACTAAATCATCTTAAATGAAAGCATTGATACATTTAAGTATGATACCCGGATTTCTAACATATGGGTATGAACCCGGATTTCTAAATATGGGAAGAAGAAGATTTCTAACATATGGGAATGACCCAGATTTTTAACACATGAAGAAGATACAGATTTCTAACATATGGGTATGAAGAAGAAGATGGGTATGAAGAATTTCTAAAATGGGTATGATACCCAAATTTCTAACATATGGGTATGATACCTGGATTTCTAACATATGGGTATGATACCCAGATTTCTAAATAAAGAAGTTTAAAACACCAAGAAAATCCTTCATAGGTTGGATCTAGCACCCAGGGTCTTTTTGTTTATCAAGGGAGTCCATCTGTTTTTAGATCTCTACATTTTCTTTGAAAGTAGATTTGCTCATTGTATAAGTTACTTTTGTTTTACAGATCCAAGATACCCCAGCTTTAATGAAAATGTATAAATGGTTGCAGGCCAAAGGGAGCATTCCGTGTTCTCCGTGACAAGTTGAAGGAACTGGACAAAAGATTGAGAACGTTTGATCTGAGAATGCAGGGCTCTCAACAAACTAAGACTTTCAAAGATCACTGCCTTTGGTAAAAATAATTGATTTCTCTCAATTTCATCTTGTAATCTTTTTAAAATCATGCTAGATTGTATGACCTGCTGCTTCACCCTTCCTGAATGGGTTGTTTTCTCTCTTTCATTTGTTTTAAATGGTTTTAAAAGCCACACAATGGTTCCTTTTTATTCCCCCCCCCCCCCATCATCATATTTCCAATTTTCACTCATTGTTATTGTTGTTGACTTAAGATCTTCATTACAAGCTGTTTGGCTGCAGTTATCATCATGGATACTTAAAATAGTGATAGTGACCCCCTCCCCCGACTGTGCAAATACTTACCCCAAAATATGCATAAATTATTGTGTTTTTCCTTTGAAAGCTTGACACACATTTTTCTCTCAAGGCTTTGGAGAAATTGAAGCAGAGATTAAAACATTTCAAAGGAGAAGGAAGAAGAGCTGAAAAGATTCGAAGATTTCAAGATGCAAGAAATGAAAAAGTTAAATAAGGTGGGTCAAGCTGACAAATGACATTTTTACATTTTCTTTTATTATTTTTGCTCATTGTATAAGACAGTTTTTTTTTATCCAAGAATCAGCTAATATCATAAATGTATGCTTAGATATTTTGTTTTCAGAAATTGATTACTCCCCAAATATATTTCTTTCTTAATCAGCTCCCATTCTACTTCCTGGTGTATTGTGATTAGATCTCAAAATGATCTTTTTAAAATCATGCTAGATCTGTCCCGACACTTTCTGTTTCCTCTCTGTGATTTGTTTTAAATTTTTTTTCTTTAGTGCCATTTTTCCTATTTTCTTCCTCTTTGTTATTGTTGTTGCCTTTTACGGCTGTCTTTTACCTTGTTTCATCAGATAACTATTTGATACCCCCCCCCCAAATACTTACCCCAAAATATGCATACTTTTTTTCAGTTTTCCTTTTATCTCCTTTGGAGCATTGTCTGGGCATTTCAAAAGGAGAAAACAATCTGAAGAGATTCGAAGATTTCAAGATACAGAAATGAAAAAAGTTTTTTTGCCACATTTTTGTCAACTGCACTAGGGATGAATTGAGTTTGGAAGAGACCTTTAAGTCAGAAATATGTTCCTTTCAGATTTTATTATTTTTATTTCTTTTATTGGGTTTTATTTTTTATAAATTATCACTACATATCATAACCGATGCTTAGATATTTTGTTTTCATCATTGATTATCCCCAAATATATTTCTTTCTTAATCAGCTCCTTTCTACTTTCTCGTGTATGGTGTTAGATGCTCAAAATGATCTTTTCTTCAGACTACTCTGTCCCGACACTTTCTGTTTCCTCTGTGAAGGTTACATTTTTTTGCTTTAGTGCCATTCTTATATTTTCTTCTCACGTTCTCAGATGTTTGCCCGTCTTTACCTTGGTTTTAACAAATAACTATTTGTGAATATTTAGCGCAAAACATTTAACAATGGGTCTATGGGCATGAGAGAAAACAATCCCGTATTGTTAATACTAAGAGTAGTCATGCCACTTGTTACAGCACTAGGGATGAATGAGTTGAAGAGTCGGGCACAGAAATGGTTAGATTTGCCCATACACATTTATTTCTTTATTCCCTCATTACATTTCAGACGGGAGAAAAAGCAGTTTGACAATTACAAAAAGAAGATGAGGTCGATGCCGGCAAGGAAAGAGAAAGAGGAAATCGATGCCCTGAAGGACCAGGTGGGTGCAGTTCTGCTCATGTTGGTTTTTGAATAATCTGGGAGCCGTTGATTAACAATGCCCCCCCCCCCCCCCCCCACCACACCACACCAATAATAAAACAAAAAAAACATTAGAAGCTGATGCCTTCCACTCATTCATATTTTTCCATTTAACGAGGAACCAATGGAGATGCTTTGGCTTGGCAAACTGATGGTGAGCGTCAGAATCCTTGTGAATTTTTCATTTTGAAATAGCATAGTCAATTCATTGTTTTGAAATATTATTACAACCCTTATGAATTCATTGTTCTGAAAAAATGCCATCATCCTGAATCCCTCTCAGGTCACATGATAATTTCATTGGTTGTCTTTCCTTTACTTTTTTTTTTTTTATTCTTTAGAGGTTTTTAAAGTTATAAATAGTTTTATGAAGTTCTTTTTGTTGTACACCTGTGTGAATACTATTTCCTTATCCTTTATATTGTGTAGGTGTTAACCTTTTTGGGTTTTTTATACCTTATTCAGACTTGGGCCAAAAGTGAATACGTTCATATGTGGTTCTTATAATGCTTGCAGATGTTAAAGATAAAAGATGGATTTATAGTCCGTATCCCCACACAAGTGCAGGCTCACCACCTGTACATCATTTATCTCCCAGCAGGCTATTTCATTCAAAGTCCTTCTCAACTCACTGGGGAACATACACTACACTTCATACTAACACTATGACAAGATCTTTCTCTACCTATGGCTAGGTACTCATTCACACCTGAGTGAGGGGGAGGGGACTGGATTGCCGAGTTTGTGATCAAAATGTAGATTTTCTGTTATTTATATATTTGGATAGAGCAATCATTCATCTACAAATTTGTGGCAGAAAATTCCCATATGATGTATAATTATAATGTTTTTGTTACACAAGTTATGTAGACGAGGGTAGATAAAAACAGTCGAAATTCTGTAGTAAATTACCCTAAAGCTGAGTGAGAAGAGGGCACTGAAAACCTGTGTACTGGAGCCAGCTATCGCCAAATCTGACGGCATGGTCTATCGACACGCCCCTTGCGGAGTTGGCCTAGCACTGAGTGATGTAAGAGGTGGAGGTCAAATGTGCGGGCGATTTGTTTGTAAACACGTGCACAAGTATAGGAATAGAGCTAAATAACTGGTCATTTTGATGTCTGTTATCAAAATAGTTCACCTCTAAACCTAAGTTTACAATCTTCTTTACATTAATAACAATGCCAGAGACTGTCGAAAGAGTAAGGGGGCTGCTACAAGAAGGGCAATCCGTCTGAAGTGTCTTTTTTTGTGTTATTTTTCTCTCCTTTATCAAAAGTGTTGCTCCAGAAAAGATTAATTAAGTGAAAAACGATCAAACCCACCCCTTTCACCCCAAATTTCTTAATTGAGAAACTTAAATCATATACCCTAATTCAAAAGCAAAAAAAATCACTTCAAGAGTCAATATTTCCAAAGTAGACAAAGGTGATGTCGACCAAAAGGGTAACTGCTTGATGATATTTATATCTATTGTTCATCATACAAAAATAGAATAGCTGTGTTATTTTCTATTGACCCTCTCATCTCATATCATCTATCAGCTTCGTGCCTTGTGGCACATAAATGGCCTTAACTGACTGACTTCATTCCTCTTTGTTGATTTCTGCCGTCCTTGTTTCATTCCAGGCCTTTCCTTCTCCACTGTTGTTCTCCATGTTGTTTTGGGTCTTCCTGTTCTCCGTCTTCCTTCTGATGTCCAGGTCTATTCTCAATTGTATCACTCTCTTGGCCTTGTCGTAATGAGTGTCCTATAAATTTCGCTTTCTTTTTCTCACTTCTTCACTTAATGTTTTCATTCCTATTGACACTAGCAGTGACATAGTTCATCATTGAAAGTGATGTGTCTGTTTTTCTCAGCTTGAAGAGCTTCAGGACGAGCTGAAAAGGAAAGAAACCAGATGGACCTCCGCTACTGCTCGCTTGAAAAATCGGCTGGCAGAATTGGAATTGGAGAATGGGGAATTGAGGGAAGAGATTCGTATTTTGGAAAAAAAGCGAATGGAATGGATGTCTCAGTCTAAGGTTTCTAAAGCCGTTACCAAAACCAATATGAAAAGCAGCTCAGAGGAAACGGCCAGAAATTCAGTAGAGGTATGTGCTTATTCACTCATAAGGCTGTTTTCTACTTTTGCATCTCTTCTTTCTTTTTTTATTATAGCTTTTAGGAATTCTTATATCTCCCTCTCTTCCATCCTTCCACCTGGGTTGTTTGTGGTTAGTTGTTGCTGCTGGTAGGTTTTCCTTTATATTTCTCTTTTTTACACGTCTTTTATCCTCTTGATTCACTTTGACATTGCCTCATATAATGGGCTTTGGTAAATTACAATGAATCAGAACCTCTCACCACACACCAGAGAGAGAGAGAGAGAGAGAGAGAGAGAGAGAGAGAGAGAGAGAGAGAGAGAGAGAGAGAGAGAGAGAGAGAGAGAGAGAGAGAGAGAGAGAGAGAGAGAGAGAGAGAGAGAGAGAGAGAGAGAGAGAGAGGGAGAGAGGGAGGGAGGGAGGGAGGGAGGGAGGGAGGAGGGAGGGAGGGAGGAGGGAGGGAGGGAGGGAGGGAGGGAGGGAGGGAGGGAGGGAGGGAGGGAGGAGGGAGGGAGGGAGGGAGGGAGGGAGGAGGGAGGGAGGGAGGGAGGGAGGGAGGGAGGAGAGAGAGAGAGAGAGAGAGAGAGAGAGAGAGAGAGAGAGAGAGAGAGAGAGGGAGAGAGGAGAATGGGAGGGAGGGAGGGAGAGATGAATGGAGGAGAGCGAGAGAAAGAGAGAGAGAGACAGCTTTAACCATGACTTCTAGGATCATATTCATTGCATCAAGTGAGCTGTAACACTTTACATTTGTGATAGACTTGAAATGGACATTTGAATGAAATGGCCTTCTGTGTGTGTGTGTGTGTGTGTGTGTGTGAGTGTGGTGGGGGGGGTATCAATTTTGCTTGTGTATTTCTGGTAGATGATGTGAATTCCACCTCTCACAAACTCATGCTTGTTATCACTTTGCTTCTTTAGCATCAGATACCTTACCAGGCCTATTCCAGCACAGCGTCTGATTCGAGAAACGGCAGCAGTGAAGCTAACAAAATCAGCAAAGGTATCTATTTGAATGAGAAAGAATCTATTAGAAAATGGTTTCACTTTCTTGTACAGGTCTCAAAAACTCTTTATTTATTAATTATAGAAGGCTCCACAAAGTTTTTGAAACGTGAAAATGAAGAAGAAAAGGAAACGTTCGTATAAATTTATTTAAGGGAAAGTTCCTGTAAGGTCATTTTGGCTTATAAATTCCGAGCTTATCCAAGTTCCTCTCACATGAGGTGAAACAGAGGATAACATACATTGCATCCTGGACAGGGTGATAGGCTCTTGCAGCTTTTTACTCTTCGCTTTGTTTTATTTAAAGCAATAAGATGAGATAAATCTATGTATTGTCCTTTTGGAAAATTTGTTTTAGTCACAATTTCATAACCTTGCATAACATTACCATAACGTTATTATTTCTTAAATACTATAATAAGATACAAATTGCATTGAATAATAATAATCATGATCATAATATACATCATGACATTTGTATATAACCAATAAGAAACAACTTTCTCTCTCTCTCCCTCCCACCCTGCTCTCTCTCTCTCTCCCTCCCTCCCCCTCCCTCCTCCCTCCTCTCTCTCTCTCTCTCTCTCTCTCTCTCTCTCTCTCTCTCTCTCTCTCTCTCTTTCTCTCTTCCTCTCTCCCTCCCTCCTTCCCTCCCTCCCTCTCTATCTCTCTATCTCTCTCCCTCCCTCCTCCCTCCCTCCCTCTCTCTCTCTCTCTCTCTCTCTCTCTCTCTCTCTCTCTCTCTCTCTCTCTCTCTCTCTCTCTCTCTCTCTCTCTCTCTCTCTCACACACACACACACACACACACACACAAGCAACTGGATAATGACAATAGGTAGTCACACCAAATTAATTGACAATGATCATGAAAGATAATGGTGTTTTACCTTATGCATACAAATTTAGTTGAACTCTTCACCGGAATTTATGTAATCATAATAGATATCGTGCATACTCCTCCACACTCACACACACTCGCACACATACACATAAAATTAGACACATGCGCTCTCTCTCTCTCTCTCTCTCTCTCACACACACGTGAATCATTTTACTGTATCATGCTTAAGATAAAATTCAGTGTCATGTTGCGAAGTTCATAATTCAACAATTATCTAAGTAATGTTAATTCTTTTGTTCTTTTCTTTTTCCAATCTGATAGCACACACTGTTCCAATTGTCACAACTGCCACCAGCTCTTCAACGGTGCTCAAAACATCCACAAGCCGTTACCAGGCAGATTCAAACAAAAGTGTGCCGAAAGTCAACGGAACAGCAGCAACTAATGGAATGATAGGCGACGGAGTGCGGTCCAAAATAACCGTGTTCCTGTTATGGCAGAAAAGTAAGAAATCAGTGATTTGGATTTACGGGGGGGGGGGGGGGATCGATTTTGCTCTTCTTAAGCTTCCATTGTCATTCTCTTCATCCTCATCTCTGGATATTTATCATAGTCGGATGTCATCAATATCGTCGTGTCCTAATACTGAGATGGTCATTATGTTACGGAGTATTGTTTTGAGTATCAGTATAGTTGCTAGAGAGGCCACCAAAGGTGTGAGCTGCGTGTGAAAGAACATTAAAAAACAGTTTGATTTTTTATGGAGGACAAATTTGGAAGTGGAAAAAATCTGCAGAATTCAGAGGAAATGGTCCACGGACACAAAAATGTCATGAGGCAGCCATGAATAGTGGATGAACCATGAAACACTATTCTTTCAAGGCTCTGTAGGCTGTGTACATGCAAGGGTTTCTTGTTTTAGAAACTTTGTGGACCATGTCGATATTGATCCGGGCTATGGTATGGTAACATTTCTTCAAGATTGTTATGGCCCATAGAACTATAAAACTTTTACCTGGTTTTTATGGCATGAAGTGGGTCAGGTGGGAATACGTCACCTCCTGATTTGTTTTAAATTAGTTTATCTTCATTAATATTTTCCATGATTAGACCTGAACACGTCAAGTTAAGAACATTTTCTGCTTTTCCTCTCAACCCTGTGGAAAATTTGAAATTACGAACGGACAAGTTTGAATTTGTCTTTGTTCATGCTCAATCAACTTTACTGTAGGCTAGCACCAGTGGTGAGGTTAGTTTTTTTAAAATTTTCACTTTTATTCACTCATTAGTTTCTCTCAAATTCTGTTTTCAGTACAATAATCAATCAAAACAGTGCAAACCCCGGCCTGTCATCGTCATCAATGAAAGCACCTGCACTACCAGCCCTTTCAAATGTAAATCGGGGCCCCAGGTCAGAATCTTCCCCTGTCACATTGCCTGCAAACACGAAATCAGCTGCCATGGTTGCCATGGAGACAACTGTGATAGACAAAGGCAACATGCTGAACTGCAAGGAAAACAGACACTCGGATGGGAAGGTGAGTTTCTTCTTCATGTGCATAGCCAGAACATGGTAATAATAATATTAATAATAATAATAAATAATAATAATAATAATAATAATAATAATAATAATAATAATAATAATAATAATAATAATAATAATAATAATAATAATGATAATAATAATAATAATAATTATAATTATAATTATAATAATAATAATCTATAGTTTTTTTATAGCTCTTTACCCCCATTACATGGGCTCAATGCACTTTTCAAAATACCATAATATTAAAATCACGGGATAAACATAATAAAAAAACATTTACATAAACTAATTCTTAAAAGGATATTATGTTGTAAACTAATACTGTATGCAATTAAATCGACATACAACGATAAATTCAAATACATGTATTGACGCTTACACAAGACATCTGCTCGCACACCACCTCTTCCTACACACACACACACACACACATGCACACACACACATATACATGCAGAATCGAGCAACAGTAAGATTGGAAACATATTGACTGCGTAAAAAGATACAATTGAAGTCTAGTCTTGAAAGCATTAATTGTCTCACTGTCCCTCACGCGTTTTTGGTAGAGTATTCCAATATTGCCGTGCTGAAAAGCAAAATGACTGTTCACCAATTTCTAAATTTGTTTTTGTTGTTTTTAAAATGCTGTTGTCATTGCTGGATCAAAGGTTCCTTGATGGGATATAAATGCTCAACAGATTACTTATGTAGATTGGTCATGAAGAGATTTGAAAATAATAGAACATTATTATTTTATACACAAGTCGTTTTTGGACTGACAACCAATGTAGCTCAAAGAAAAGGGTGTTGCCAATCGAATTTATCTTTTCTCTTTATAAGCCTGGCAACACAATTTTGTACATGTTGTAAACTTTTGATCCTCTCTTTAGATATATTACATAATAGAGAATTGCAATAACATAATTTAGATAATACAAGGGGATTAACAAGTAATATTGCTACTTCCATTGAAATTATCTTTCTTATTCTGCTAATTTTTCTTATTTCGATGAACATCATTCTGTTCAGATTGTTGACCTGTCTGACCATGCACAATTCCGAGTTGATATGTATACTCCAAGATTCTTCACACAATTTGAAAATTCAACATTGCTCTTACCAATTTGAATCTGTTATATGCTCACATCTTTCAATAATCGTGATCTACCTGGTGGCATAGATTCCATCTTATCATCATTTAACATCAGTCTGTTCTTGTTCATCCATACCTTAATCTCAGAAATGCAACTCTCGAAATTGTCCACAAGACATGACAGTTTATCAAAATCTTTGCTGAACTATGCATTTGGGTATCATCAGCATAAAAATGATGATTCAAGTCAAATTTAGATATAACATCTGCAAGAGGCTGTATGTACACAGTAAACAGAACAGGACCAAGAACAGAGCCTTGTGGAACTCAAATTCTAAACAATGAGTGGTACATTTTAGACCTTTGACCACAACGATCTGTTAACGATTCTTTAGATAGGATTCAATTCAGTGTAGTACCAATCCTTTGACTCCAAAAACCGACTCAAGTCTTGTCAACAGAACAGTATGGTCAATGATGTCAAAACCGACAGATCGAGGAGGCATAAAACATTGATGTCAATGGCGTCAGCATTTATAAATAGGTCATTCAAAATTCGTAGTTCTGCATTTTCTGTGCTATGGTTTTCTTTATAGGCTGACTGAAATGGTTGCATTAATTCATTTGCTCTTAAGGATGCAAGACAACTTTTTCAAGTATCTTTGAAAGAAAAGGCAAATTAGACAGGCCTATAATTTGTCAGTCATTTTGATTTAAAGATGGTATCTTTATGGAGAGATGTGACAAGGGCAGATTTAAAAGAAGTAGGTACAGTCCCACACCTTAAAGAGTTGTTAATAATAGTCGCTATTGCTGGTAACAATTCACTCAATACAAACAGTTAAAATGGATGGTGGAAAAGGACCTAGCTTGCAGGATTTGGGTGGTGCCGTTGATATCAATTTCTTAATAAAATTTTCAGATACGGGTCAAAAGTTCTGTCCCTTGAAAGGATTTAATTTTTTAATTGATCATATTTCTCAAGCAAATTCTTTCAACCTTATCTGTGAGATATGAAGCAAATTTATCAATTCATGGTCTTAGAAAGTGACAATTCACCTCTTCCTCACAACACACAAAAGATGCATCAATTCATTTGTCCTTGGTCTTAAGGTAGAACAGAACATTTCGTTTTTACAAAGTTTCTTCCCAAAAAGCGTCGGTCACCATTTCGAACATTTTTGTTGTTTCAACAATGCGTCTTAAAAGTTTGCAAAATTCCTTGCCCATCGGGTTTTTCAACTTTTCTTATTCAGTATCTTTTGTTAGTCTTTGTTGAATTACAAAAGAGTGCAGATTTCAATTGAGAACCTGTTGATCCGGATTCTAGATCAGTAAGATCCATCACCTTTTCTTCCTTAAAGAGCCTAACACTGTAAATTGTCAACAGACCTTTACTAGTTGATCTAACCTAGAGCATCTTTTTCCATAATAAAAGACATTTTGATAATGAAAAGTATGTTTTAAATTGGGCATTTTGATTTAATAGATAAATTGATTTCTAGATTCTTTCAGATTTGGTACTGAATTCTGAGGTTTATTGCTGTCCTCATCAATTCTGCAATCTTTCAACAAATCATTCAAGTATACCCCTTGGTATGGAAAAATGTTTTCAGACACCAGCTTGGTCAGAGAATGAAAGTTCTGTAACTTGGATCTAAAAATATTTCATTTTCCGAGTCTCTCACAAATCTTTCCCAGTCTATGCAGATTTACTATGCAAATTTATGGCATGTCCAGCTCGCAAAGGCTTCCTCTGGTTTTGGGCTGTGAGAGATCTTGTCATGTTCCAAAATGTTGATACAGCATTTCTTGAATTTTCCCACAGGATTGATTCTTTTTATTGTCAAAATGAAATTGAAGACGCAGGCCTATAATCATCGATTTATTTAAAAATGTGTTTGTTTGTGCTCATTAAAAGAAAACATTTCCTCAGTTCTTTTTTGGAAAAGCTGTTACAGGATCTAGATATTTTCTTGTTTGAAGGTGTCTGTAAATACACATAAACTCAAGTAACTGTGAGATTTAGTTTTAGTTTTTAATTAACAGAAGTTCAATGTTTTTAAAGTCGTTGAACAGTGGACATTTTTGATGAGAATCAATTACTTTGATCCCACAGTGGTGACTCAAGTGTCAACTAGGTAGAAATTTCCATAAAAGAATTTTTTGAAGTCTGTTTTAAATTGGTCCATATAGACTTTCTAGTTTTAATTTTGGTGTTCTGCTGCTCGGGTTTTCAGTTAAATTAACTCCAAATTGGACCTAGTTGTGGTCAAAGAATGAAAGATCTGTCAAAGGGATCTAAAAATATTTCATTGTATTCACGATGACCAGTCTATCACATGTCCAGCTCGATGAGTGGGCTGTGAGATGATCTGTGTCATGTTGATACAGCATTTCTTTAAATTTGGCTGACTCTTTACTGTTGTCAAAATGAAAATTGAAGTCCCCATTATTACTGAATATCCTTGTTTTATGCTCATCAAAGAAAACAGTTCACTCAGTTCTTTTTTGACAGCTGTTACAGAGATATTGTTCTTTTTGTTTGAAGGTGGTCTGTAAATACACATAAACTCAAGTAGTTTAGTTTTAGTTTTTAATTTTAGTTCAATGTTTTCAAACGTTGAAAAGAAACATTTTTGATGTTACGTTGATCTCGCTAGATTTTTTCTAAATATGGCACGTTTATTTTGTCATCGGAAAGATTTTTCTTTCATCAGTAGTTATTTGGAGTAATGGTTACAATAATGGGTTTGTCGCCTACTGCACAAAGCCATGTTTACATGCTTGATACATAATATCAAGAAGAAGAAAGAAGTCCTATATGAATAAAGATCATAATTTAATATAAGAGAATGAGAAGAAAACAAAGCCATAGGCCCATTTTCTTTAAGCTATAAATCACCAAATGTTAAACTTGTTACATATTTAAACTCAATACAATAACAAACAGAGTCAGGCCGTGATCTTCAAAAAGTGATTTTCACCTGCACTAATTTTACCCTAGTACAATAAGACTTAGGAACAAACTGCCAACAGAAATTAAACTCAGCAGTAGCACTGAAGACTTTCACAAATAAATGAAAAACATCATTTTGAACATTGTTAAATTCAATTATTTATGATGATGATGAAGAAGAAGAAGAAAAGGAGGAGGAGGAGGAAGAAACCAAGAATTTTTACATCAACAACTATCTCCTTCTTTAAAGGATAACATAGAAAAATTTTGCCCGGAGCACTCTAGTCATTTTCTATTTATTCTCATAGTTCTTTATGCCTGGTAGAAGGGACTTTAGCGAAATGATCTTCGATGTCTCGTCTCAGAGCTGACACACAATGAGGATGATAGTAATTTATCTTACCTGTGTCGATATGGGGCTGTATGATTGATTTCTTCTTGTCATCATTGGTTAATTTCTCAATATTTATTTGCATCATTGATTATCTAGACTTGGATCTTAACAAGCCATTTGTCTGTATATACATATTACACCAATTTCTCCATATGGTATATCTTAAATCTAATTTGTCATTTTGAAAGATTTTATTTTTGTACGCTCCTATTTTTAAATGTTGAATTTACATATTTCTTTTACAGATGGAAAAGATATTTGAAACAGGAGCAAAAGAAATTAGTTTTCCCAATGGAACAGTGAAAGAAATTTCTTCTGACGGACAAACAATAGTATGCCGCCTAGCAAATGGGGATACACGCCAGATTTTTCCTGATCACAGAGTGGTAAGAAATTGGGCATATATTTATATGGTATAGGAATCATAAGAAAATGGATCTTCGCTTGAAATCCAATCCAATATATTTTTGTTCAACCTGCAAAACATATACCATGTTTTCTTTACTAGTATATTGCCTCTCTTAATAGACCCCCTTCCTTCCTCTCTGTCTCTCCCCCCCTGTTATTCACATGCTACCCCCACCTTCTTCGAAAGTGTCTTCTGTCCACTTTGTCATTTTAATTGCCAGTCTAATTGTACTGAATTTACCCCTAAGAACCAGCTGATTTGACCAAATTAACAGAAATCTGAGTGATCGTAGACAAACATTTGCATAAATATGAACCATCAAATTAAACCTAACAAAACTTAGAATATGTTAATGAATATTCAAAGTAACCAGAAAGCTTGTCTAATATAATATAATATGCAAATAAGTCATGTGACAATGTTAGCCATTTTGAGTAATTAATGAGATGTGTTTTTGTAGTGCATATTTTCATTCTTATCATACAATTTAAATTATTTAGATACGCAATTACACTACACTAAACCACCGTACTCCCAGGTCAAATGCAGTCATGTTCACATTACAATTTTCATCAAAATCAGTCATCAGGCGACCGGTTTGCCAATATGACAAGTCGATACTGGCAATTATAGTGTTACAGCGTGTGGCAGCATATTTCATCCTCTTCTTCTGAACACATTGAATGACTGCTGGTTTAAAGCCAGCAATGAAAGATTATCTAGTTACCATTGTTGTGATGATGGAGTGACAATTAGATCCAGATCTTGTATACTGGCCTTAGATGCTAGATGTGTGTGATGATTGACTAAGATCATGTAATGAGGAGCCTTACAAGTTAGCATGTAGGTCATGTGATGTCAAGCCTCACTAGTAGTTTGATTTAATAGAGAGAAAATGTTGTCTGTCAAGCTGTGAAAGATGTCACTAGTAGAGAGAAAATGTTGTCTGTCAAGCTGTGAAAGATGCTAGTGATAGAGAGAAAATGTTGTCTCTCAAGCTATGAAAGATGTACTAGTGATAGAGAGAAAATGTTATCTATCAAGCTGTGAAAGATGTACTAGTGATAGAGAGAAAATGTTATCTATCAAGCTGTGAAAGATGTACTAGTGATAGAGAGAATATGTTATCTATGAAGCTGTGGAATATATACTAGTGATAGAGAGATATTTTAGATATCAAGCTGTGAAAGATGTACTAGTGATAGAGAGAAAACGTTATCTATCAAGCTGTGAAATATAAAGGATGTGTTTTTACTCCAGAATTGTTTCAGGATCTTTTTTCCAATTTTCACCTTGTTTCTTTATTTTTAACCATTGCAGGTATACATATTTGCTGTGGCACAAATTATGCAGACCTCCTATCCAGATGGTTTGGAAGTGTTTGATTTTAAAAAGTGAGTAGTTTTGTTTAGTGTACTGTTGTTCTTCCTCTTTTCATATTGAACAGACTAAGCTGAATGGCTATGAGATTGTATATGTTTGTGTGTGTGTGTGTATGTGTATGTGAACATATGTGTTCAAGTGATCTTTTTATGTAAGTCATGCTGAAATCAATTTCTAAAATCTACACTTACAGAGGGAGAGGAGATAATTCATTAGATAATTTTTGTTTGCATATCTTTGTCACTTTCCACCCAAATACTGTGAGAAAGCATATGAGTAAATATTTCCCCTTAGATAAAAACAATTTCATTATAAACCAAGTCGTAAAAATTCTGTTCTCCATTTCATCAAATTGTTGTGATTATAATGTGTAATTGTACTCGTTTTTAGTTACTTACTTTTTCCAATAATGGTATGAATTTTAGTTTGTGTCTTAAGTTTATTCTCAGCGCCTTAGAGCATTTAGATGAATTTGTGTATTGTCAGTGCCTTAGAGCAATTAGATGAATTTGTGCACTTTGTAACTGAATTCTTACTATTACTATTATCATTATTACTGTTCCCTATTTATCTTCATTGATAATTCATGAAAACTATACAGTCACTGAGTTCTTTACTTTATATATAACATCAGGGGAGATAGGAGCAGGGAAAGTGGATCATCAAAATGATGAGTCCATTTCTCTCTTCTTGCCTAAATAGTGAGCCTAGATCAAGACAGGTTTACACTAACCTGCATTCAAAAGAACATGATTAACTGCTCTCACATCTCACCATCCCCTTTAGACCAACTGTTTGGTGGCTTTCACGCATCTTCCCATTACGCTATAGTCTACCTCTAGACTATAAACCATAAACTCTACTGGCTACACAGCTTTCAAATCAAACATTAAAACAGAACAATTCCGGTCAGTGTATTATCACATCAATTGTATGCAATTGTGTGATTTCAGTGAAGCGTCTTAGAGCTTTACGCCAAATGGATTAAACAGTGCGCTATACTACTGACTTCTTGTTTTACTTTATGATTTATTACTTAACAACGGGTGCAATCTGACACCTCATACACTTCAAACCAAACAAACAACCAGCCACAACAAATGAACACAGCAATTGCAAATGTCGTTTGTCTGTTTATCCCAAATTCATCTCCTTTTTTTGTTTTTTCTGGGATGAAATAGTTTTGTCCAGCCACTCATTTCTTAGTGACGCAAGTTCTAGACAAAACATTAGCTTTTAACAAAGAAAAGTTTTGTGCTCTCAATACACTCTAAGGATTTTGCAGAGATACTCATATATATATATATATATATATATATATATATATATATATATATATATTTATATATATTATTGATAAAATATATTGGTTTTTGTTTTTTCTTTCCTGATGACTGCGTGTGTATGTGTCTTTGTGTGCATGTATGGATGGTTGGCGGGCACAGCTGGTAAGTCCTACTTCTTGTCTTTCATTCTTTCACTTATCTTTCATGTTATATTGCTGTTTCTCTTAATTCATCTTGACATAACTGTACATGTTGGACAGTGTAAATTTCAGAGAGCCAAACAAACAAGTTGTTGATGTGTATTTTGATTTCTTGACACGATCATCCATCAGTTCTTGATGTGTATTTTGGTCCCTTGACACGATCTTCCATCAGTTCTTGATGTGTATTTTGATTTCTTGACACGATCATCCACCAGTTCTTGATGTGTATTTTGGTGAATGAATATAAATGATTTCTTGATATGCTCATTCATCAGTGGACAAATAGAGAAGCGTTACCCTGATGGCACTGTGGAGATCACGTTTCCTTCCAAGGACATCAAGTACCTCTTCCCGGATGGGGGTCAAGAGGTCATACTCACTGATGGGACGGTGATGCAGTATAATAGTAAAGGGGAGAGAACTGTTGAATATCCCTCAGGAGATAGAGAAGTACACACAACTGAATATCAGGTGAGGTTCCCTCCTGTTGATTGTGGAAAGTGAAGGATAATGACATTAGATAATATTTAAGTCCAATAAGAACAAAGACAACACAAGTACAAGGAAAAGACAGAAAACAATCTTTGTGCACCAAGAGCCACCTGTGTGGCAGCTAGTATCGCCTGGCCATGTAAAAAAGAGCGTGCTACCAACCAAGCTAACTAATCTACACCCCTTACACATGGAGTTTCATTAACAAGCACAAATCCAATCCTTTCTTAAGGAGCGTTGTTAGCTTGGTCGGTAGCCCTCTTTCTTTTCATGGGGAGGTAAAAATTGGTGCTGACGCAGAGGTGGCAGGTTCAATGCCCATGGTACTCAGAGATTTTGTTTATATTTCTATTCCTTGAATTTGTCATGCCATTGTTCCCATTGGGGCTTTAATATTATTTAATTTTATTATCTTCCTCATTTTTGACATGCCCCTTGTTTGCCTGTTAATTCTATAGGGGGTGCTTTTTGAGAAACAGGTTATAAACAGACTTTAGATGAAAATCCTCGTAAGTTGTTTGGTTTGTTTACTTTAACTTACCGTACGACTCTGCTTACCGTACGACTCTGCTTACCGTACGACTCTGTGCTGCATTTTGACGTTTTTTCGTATAGAAATAATTTATTTCATACAAACCTTTCTTGCAAAATAGTTTTCCTGCTTTATTTTAAATAAATGGATTATTTAGAATTCCACCCTTCCCCCGCACCCTCCTCCCCCCACCACCCTAGAATTTTCTTCTCTTATGTGCTGAAGGTATGGCGTTTTAAATGTATTTGTCTTTAAGGTATCTTAGTATCCAGAACCAACCTATTTTTTTTGTCTCCTTTCAGCGACGTGAATTTCCAGATGGTATTGTGAAAACTATCTATTCAGATGGGAGGCATGAGACTCGCTTTCCTAACGGGCGAGTGAGATTACGAGATAAGGCCGGCAATGTCATCATGGATCAGATCTGTCCCAGCTGAAAATTGATCTGCAGCTTTTTTTAGTTGAATTTTTTTGTTTCTTGAATCGTCCCAATGTCCTATGAAACTTTACCTGAAGTGTCCTTTGTCTAAATTGCTTGTCATAGGGACATTTAATGTCAAAGGACAGGATAGCATCATATATTTTATATATATATATATATATATATATATATATATAGTCCTATATATATATATATATAGTCCTCAAATTGACGTTAATTGTCTCTTATACTATTGCTGTATCAAAGACTATCCCACTGCAACAAATATCTACTTGATTGCATCCTCGTTTTATCATCAATTCAATTCAATAAACTGTACTAAAGGCTCATCATCGATTCAATTCAATAAACTGTACTGTCCTCATAAAGGCTCATCATCAATTCAATTCAATAAACTGTACTGTCCTCATAAAGGCTCATCATCAATTCAATTCAATAAACTGTACTGTCCTCATAAAGGCTCATCATCAATTCAATTTGATAAACTGTACTGTCCTCATAAAGGCTCATCATCAATTCAATTTGATAAACTGTACTGTCCTCATAAAGGCTCATCATCAATCAATTTGATAAAATTCAATTTGATAAACTGTACTGTCCTCATAAAGGCTCATCATCAATTCAATTTGATAAACTGTACTGTCCTCATAAAGGCTCATCATCAATTCAATTCGATAAACTGTACTGTCCTCATAAAGGCTCATCATCAATTCAATTTGATAAACTGTACTGTCCTCATAAAGGCTCATCATCAATTCAATTTCATAAACTGTACTGTCCTCATAAAGGCTCATCATCAATTCAATTCAATTTGATCAAAACTTGATAAACTGTCCTCATAAAGGCTCATCATCAATTCAATTCAATAAAATTCATAAATTTCATAAACTGTACTGTCCTCATAAAGGCTCATCATCAAGCTGAATTTCAATTTGATTTAAACTGTTACTGCATCCTCTTAAAGGCTCATCATCAATTGTATTTGCATAAACTGATGGAAACTCCCCAAGCATTTATTAGGAAGCATCTTCATTTTTCAAGGCAGAGTCACTGTTTTCTTCTGGACTGACATCGTCTTTGATAAACTGTACTGTCCTGGGAGGCTCATCATCAATTTTTCAATTCTCTCCTCCCCTTCCTCGCTCTCTCTCTCCCTTCAATTCCATAAACTGTCTCTCCCTCCTTAAAGGCTCATCTCTCTCCCTCCCCTTCCTCACTCTCTATTGATTTAAACTTGCAATGGTTTACCCCTTTGGCATCATGTCTTGTTAGGTGAGAAGTTTATCTGTCTTTATACAAATTCCCTTTTGCTTGCATCTTTCCTTTGTCTTCTGTCTGTGTTATGGAAACTCCCCATCTTCGTTGATGTTAATCATTCCCCAAGGCAGAGTCACTTTCTCTCTTCTGGACTGACTGTCTCGTCTTTCTCCTCTCTCTGGGGAGGTCCTTCTGTCTGTCTGTCTGTCTCTCCCTCTCTCTCTCTCTCTCTCTCTCTCTCTCTCCCTCTCTCTCTCTCTCTCTCTCTCTCTCTCTCCTCGCTCTCTCTCCCTCCCCTTCCTCTCTCTCTCTCTCCCTCCCCTTCCTCTCTCTCCTCCCTCCCCGCCCCTATTTCTTTCTATCTCTCCCCAATATCTTTCTATATTTCAAATTATTGAAAAAAGTGCTCTTTTTCTTTGATTTATTACAATTGCTCCCTCTTGAAAGGTCCTCTCTGTTCTAATCTGTCTGTTAAATGTACACTGACAGTTAAAATTCATTTACGTTAAAGCTCATTGTACTGCTCTCAAAGTCATTCTCGGTGAAGCTCAGTGTCTTATAAAACAAAATCATTGTCTGTGAAACTGTTGTACTTATAGAACAAAGTCATTATACAGTGAAGCTCATTGTACTTATAAAAGACAAATTATTGAAAAAAGTGTGTCCAAGCTCATTGTACTTATACTAAGCTCATGCTGTACTTATCTGAAGCTCATTGTACTTATAGAACAAAGTCATTGTACGGTGAAGCTGTGTACTTATAGAACAAAATCATTATACGATGAAGCTCATTGTACTTATAGAACAAAGTCATTGTAGTGAAATCATTGTACTTATAGAACAAAATCATAGTACGACTAAGCTCATTGTACTTATAGAACAAAGTGTAACATTTTCTTTGATTTATAAACAAAGTCATTGTGCGGTGAAGCTTTTGAACTTAAGTTCATCAATGAGATGAAGTTAAATGTACTTATAGAACAAAATCATTATACGGTGAAGCTCATTGTACTTATAGAACAAAGTCATCGGTGAAGCTCAGTGTACTTATAAAACAAAACCATTGTAAAGTGAAACTCATTGTACTTATAGAACAAAATCATATACAGTGAAGCTCATTGTACTTATAAAACAAAATCATTATACGATGAAGCTCATTGTACTTATAGAACAAAATCATTGTAAAGTGAAATCATTGTACTTATAGAACAAAATCATAGTACGGTGAAGTTCATTGTACTTATAGAACAAAATCATAGTACGGTGAAGCTCATTGTACTTATAGAACAAAATCATAGTACGGTGAAGCTCATTGTACTTATAGAACAAAATCATAGTACGGTGAAGCTCATTGTACTTATAGAACAAAATCATTATACGGTGAAGCTCATTGTACTTATAGAACAAATCATTGTACGATGAAGCTCATTGTACTTATAGAACAAAGTCATTATACGGTGAAGCTCATTGTAGAACAAAATTAGTACGGTGAAGCTCAAAAACAAAATCATTATACGGTGAAGCTCATTGTACTTATAGAACAAAATCATTATACAGTGAAGCTCATTGTACTTATAGAACAAAATCATAGTACGGTAGTTCATTGTACTTATTGCGGTGAAGCTCATTGTACTTATAGAACAAAATCAGAACAAAGTCTTATAGAACAAAATCATTATACGGTGAAGCTCATTGTGAAGCTCAGCTCATTGTATTTATAGAATAAAATCATTATACGGTGAAGCTCATTGTACTTATAGAACAAAGTCATTATACGGTGAAGCTCATTGTATTTATAGAATAAAATCATTATACGGTGAAGCTCATTGTACTTATAGAACAAAATCATTATACGGTGAAGCTCATTGTACTTATAAAAACAAAATCATTGTTGTTGTTGTTACTGATCCAGCAGCAGAGCAAAATCATTATATGGTGAAGCTCATGGTGCTTATAGTTATAGAAGAAAATTGATTGACTAGACATCTTAGCAAAACCTAGTGAAGGAGGGTAAAAAGGGAGAAATATGTGGGGGGGGGGGGGGGGGCAGGAAATGTACAATAAAATGCTTACAAAGGCCGTCACGGCAGAGATACGGCATAAGAAATAGAATGGAGTGTATCTGGATTGCTGCATTTAGTCTTTTTCCTTTACGTAAAGAAAAGTTGATTTTGTACAAAAGCATGATTGTGTATGCACTTGAACTTTTATCTCCTCCTGAGTAATAATTGTGCAGAATACGTAAAACTGGTGTGTTAACAATCCCAATATTTATGGCCTTCCTTGGCATCTCATTTATCATTTTATGTTGGATTTTTTAGGTCAATTTTATTTCTATTTTACTTAGACAAATGTTATTTTTGCTTTAAACAAGACTTGATGGATGTTTTACTCCCTGAAACAAAATTCAGATTCTCTAACATGGGTATCTATAGGGTAGGTGTGTATGCGACTGCTTTTTACCAGGTCTCGCTTCTTTCTTTTTTATTCTTTTACATCTTTCTTTCGTAATCTTTGGATTTCTTTTAAGCTGACTCTTCAGATCACAGTATACTCGTCGACACAACTAATTTGACTGAATCTAAAACAACAATACCGGTAGAACCAAACGTCCCCTCCCCAAGGTTTCGGAGAAATCTTTTTGAGCAAAACGTTTTTTCTTATCGTTTTCAGAAAAAAGTATGAGTGTATTTTACTAAGTAGCGCACGGAACCTGCCTTGTCTCTGAGTCTTGTACATATTGTGCCCCACTTCTATTTGTATTTTTACTTGGATCCTTTTGTGTAAGACCTCACAAGTCGTGCACATTTCAATCCCACTCTCACTTAAATGTACTTATATGTGTATATTTTACGGGATGTTTTATATCTACATGAAGATACCTGTTGCCTTATAAATATTCATGCCATATGTAACCATTTGCATTTTCATTCTTGAATTTTTTGTTTTAAAAACAATGATATGACAGGGTTGTGGTTGGAATCAAAATGTACTCTCACTATGTTGTCAACAATTTGTCTTGTGCTTTTATTGAGTACAAATTGAGTTGTTTTTGCGTCAGACTAATTTGCTGACAAAGATTTTAAAACAAATTAAATTTCAAAGACCTTAGGATACTTGTTGTTGGTGAATCAGGGATCATGCTGTTGTGCGAATATCTTAGCCATTAGTTGTTCTCATTAGTATGTGTGAATTCATTTTCTTAAATTCTGTTTCCAAAAGAACAAGATGTGATGTGAGAATTGCAAATGTAGAAGTCATCGGAGTTAGATTTAATGTCAGGCTTGCTATCACGGTTTATGGTGAACAGGGTTAACCCGACAAATCAATTAGTCTCTCTTATTATTAATTGATGCTCCTTGTCTATTTGTACATATTCAATAACTGCTCAGTGCAGGTTATTTCAGTTGAAAAATGACGCAAGCAAAACATGTTTATACATATATTGTACACATACACAAACAGACACACACACACACATATGTACTTACATACACACCAAAGTAAGTCAAAAGAAAGTGACAGCATGGTTTTATAAAGGTACAAAATTGTTCTACAAGTACCTATTTATTGTTATAATAGGTGAATAGTTATTGTTAATGTGTGTCACTTTGATGAGAGGAATAATAATATACATGTATTATTTATAAGTTTATGAAGATGAAAGTCACTTTTAGTTTCCTTTTCTGTTTGTTTTCTTCAGTCAGTAATCTCATTTTGGCAATCACTAAATATATCATCTCCTCAGTTTACTCTTGCATCCATTGTACTGTAAAAAGGGAGCTGCTAACTATTTTTTTCTAGTATATCAATACCATCATTGCCATTTCACATCTGTCTTCATTTACTCTTGTATATTTGTGGATATCTTTATGAAGAAAAAATGTGTTGGCTATTTTCATGTTATTCTTTAGGCAAAAATCTATTAGTCTCTCTCCATTCGGAGAAGTTCTGGTCTCTTCTTCTTTACCTATTACTCCTCTAATGTTTCTACATTGTTGCCTACTCTAGCGTTTAAATCTCCTAAAACCATTAGTTCCTGTTTGGATTTGAGATTCTCTGCAGCTAGTTGTAAATCGTTTTCGAAGACATATTTTTCTTCTTTTGGTGGCATCTTCGTTTTGTCCATAAGCTTTTTTATTGTTAATAATTTAATTTTTTCTTCCATTTGGGTTAATATTTACCTCTAATAATCATGGGCTTATACATTTCCAACTTTCCAGTAGCTTTTCATGCCTTTTATTCATTAAGACACCTACTCCTGTTCTAGCTCTATCTTTGACATCTACCCAGGAGAAATTAAAGTATGATTTGGTCCTACATTTTCTATTCCTTGTCCTTTTGTCTTTGTTTCTGTAATGGCCAAAATGTTTACTTTGAATTTTTCCATTTCTTCAGCTAATTCTTACTCTTTTCCATTTATTGCCCTAATATTCCATGTTCCAGAAATCACAGTCCGTCTTCATTTTCAGAATCTTCGAAATCTCAAGTGGGGTATATCATATTTATTTCTCTGAATCAGTTTGGTTTTGGATAGGTAGGTGATTAGCCCACTGTACCCTAGGTAGATGGTGGGGCTGCCACTTTGAGGCCTCCTACAAGGCTTTGTTCTTTTCTGTCCGGGTTAACTCTCTTAGCCTTTGGTCGTCCAAGACCAGCATGCAAGGCAGCAGGTTGTTATTTTTTGTCAGGGTTAACTCCCTTAGCCTTTGGTCAGCCAAAACCCGTCTGCAAGGCAGCAGGAGACTCGTGGAGGGCAGGACCACTTAATCCCCATACAGGTGCTTACCTGTCCACGGCTTGTTTGTAGTACATGTACATGTATTTGAAATGGTTGCCTTTTCTCATCCATGTCAAGACTGTTATTTGAAATGGTTGCCTTTTATCATCCATGTCAAGACTGTTATTTGAAATGGTTGCCTCTTCCCATCCATGTCAGGACTGTTATTTGAAATGGTTGCCTCTTCCCATCCATGTCAAGACTGTTATTTGAAATGGTTGCCTCTTCCCATCCATGTCAAGACTGTTATTTGAAATGGTTGCCTCTTCCCATCCATGTCAAGACTGTTAATTAAATTCATGCCATTTCAAGGTTTTTTTGCCTTTTAGGTTTTTTGTTTTTTTGTGACACTTGAGGCATGGTTATTAGATCTACTATAGATTATAGAAGAAAGGCAAATATAAACATGATATTGATATAGATCTGAAGTCCAACAAAAGTAGAGTAGACAAAAGATCATATTCTATCTCGGACAGCCGATATCTGTACGCTAGGTGACAGGCATACAAAAAGTGGCTTAGCAGAGGATCGAGCTCAGATGTCTGAACACCATAGGGATGAAAGGGATGAAAGCGAGATGAATTTAATAGAAGTTGGATAAAGTTGGAAAATCGGATATATATTTTTAGACGCATTTCTGTGGGATACATTGCATAGCAGTAGCAGTAGTGACGGTCTACTTTTCTTGATTAAACCAAGATGATTTTGTCATCTAACTTTCTTGACCAACGTTCTTGACCTACTAATCATAAAATGGAGTATAGACTAGTCTTCAATCTTGATGTCTATCTACATTGTATCGGTCTAAATAGGTCTAGATTTAAAATTGCTTAAAATTCTAGAGCTAAATCTAAAATTTAGATGTAGATCTAGGTCTAATGAAACCAAATCTAGATCTATATCTATATATATATATAGATCTAGATCTAAATTTGTCTACCTCTAGAATTTTATGTAGATTTTAGATCTAGATCTATTTAGGCAATAATTGTGTATAAAATATGTGTACCCCGCTTTTTTCAACTTTATCGAACTACTCTTATCAGGGGAGTGCAGATAAACGGTGCGTAGTGCACTTTTCTTTCATGGCAAGGGGATATGGGCCGATGTGGAGAAGACAGGTTGGGTTTTGTCTTATGTATCCGAAGGAGGACATGGGGATCCAGAGGTTAGGTGCCACCTCACAATCAGAAGGTAGAGCATTCATGCCCCGACAGGTTGGAAAAAATTGTTTCGACACCTAGTCCCATTGGAGATGGATGATAGAAAGGAGGTCTTGTGTGCAGATCACAATATTCTGTGCTGTTTACAAGGTAATCCGGGTGAAATCATAAAAAAGAGTGTTACAGTAGTCTCCGCCAAATTGCACGTCCCCAAAATGCATGATTCGTCATAATGCAAATTTTTTCATGTAACAAAATTTCACAACGCTAAATGCCCCCTCAAAATGCAACAGCGGCTGGCTTGACCGCCAAAATGCAACAAGTTTTTGTAAATCCATCTTCAATTTGTTGCATTTAAAGAATCAATTCCTATGAAAAATAAGTTTGATAAGACAAGATTTGTCATGCACGTGTGCCTCTGTGTGAGTGTATGTGTGTATGTGGCATCTCGATCTATGTTAACCATGTGTACACATACCCATGACAAGTACACAACTAGTCCGTCAAAACGCACCTTCGCCAAAATGCATAATTTTTCGGCACCTGTGGACCTTGCATTTTGGCGGAGACTATCAAAACCCAGAGGTCACCCTAATTGGGGATGTGGGTGAAATCAAGTCAAGTCAAGTCAAGTCTTGTGCCTATGGTTGTTTTTCTGCTTCTTCCTTGTTTTTGTGTTTGTGTTTGTCTCATCTTCGTCCATGTCCATGTCATTGTCAGGCTCTAACACCTAGAGTATCATTTGTCTACTCTTATTAGTCCTATTACTTTGGACATAGCCCCTTGTTTTATTCTTTATCTTTATCTATAAGACTGTAAATCTCGTCATGCTCTCTTTGTATTCACTTTATCATATGTCTCTACTATGTCAATGGATTCAAAACCTATTTATTCTGAATCATTTTTACTTTTACCAGCTAGATAAAGATCTGCATGTGATATTAATTTTATTTTCAAATAAAATATTTTTAATTCTCTGAGAATGCATCGCGTTTTGGTCTTATTTTTTTCTTCAATTCGAGCCACTATAACTGTGCTGTAAGTTAATAATAACAATAATAATAATAATAATAATAATAATAATAATAATAATAATCATATTTCTAAAGCGCCTCCTCTTCATGAACATGGAATTTAAAATTGTATGGATGTCTAAATAAAATATGGGTTAGATATACATTTCTTCCTTAATACAGGGGAGATAACATATATATAATGTGCATATAAAAATATCTAAAATATTCATTCAATCTATTAAAACAATGAAATCACTGGGGAAACTGTGGAAGAAAGGATCTTCTTATTTTGCTGACATTTGACAGTATAGATAAAACCCAAATATATTACATTGTATTATAATGAATAATGAATCTCCATATGAAAACACCAAACTGCTTATTCTTCCAGTTCAGGATTTACGTCTTGAACACTTTGCTTGATTAAAGTGTAGTGAATAATAGATTTTTAGACTTGACTGAGACTGAGTGTATTTAGGTGTAGGAGTAATTTGTTTTACACAATTATTTTACTAGGGCGTCATTGCTGGTGTAAGTTTTTTCTCTTTGCGGAAGATAAAACAAAGTATACTTCACAACCAAAAACAGAGAGACGAACCCCCCTCCCCTCCTCCCCCACCAAAATATACATTTATGACACATTTACATACCCCCATATAGAAATATACATTTATGACACATTTACATAAAACGATATAGAAATAGACACATTTACATAAAACGATATAGAAATAGACACATTTACATAAAACGATATAGAAATAGACACATTTACAAAAACGATATAGAAATAGACACATTTACAAAAAACGATATATAGAAATAGACACATTTACATAAAACGATATAGAAATAGACACATTTACATAAAACGATATAGAAATAGACACATTTACATAAAACGATATAGAAATAGACACATTTACATAAAACGATATAGAAATAGACACATGTACATAAAACGATATGATATAGAAATAGACACATGTACATAAAACGATATGATATAGAAATAGACACATTTACATAAAAAACGATATAGAAATAGACACATTTACATAAAACGATATGATATATAGAAATAGACACATGTACATAAAACGATATAGATATATAGACATAAAACGATATGATATATAGAAATAGACACATGTACATAAAACGATATGATATATAGAAATAGACACATTTACATAAAACGATATGATATATAGAAATAGACACATGTACATAAAACGATATATAGAAATAGACACATGAAATACATACAAAACGATATGATATATAGAAATAGACACATTTACATAAAACGATATGATATAGAAATAGACACATGTACATAAAACGATATGATATATAGAAATAGACACATTTAAAACGATATGATATATAGAAAAAACGATATAAAAGATATATAGAAATAGACACATTTACATAAAACGATATGATATATAGAAATAGACACATTTACATAAAAAACGATATATAGAAATAGACACATGTACATAAAACGATATGATATATAGAAATAGACACATGATAAAACGATATGATATAGAAATAGACATAAAACATATAGAAATAGACATATGTACATAAAACGATATGATATAGAGAAATAGACACATGTACATAAAACGATATGATATATAGAAATAGACATATGTACATAAAACGATATGATATATAGTACATAAAACGATATAGAAATAGACACATGTACATAAAACGATATGATATATAGAAATAGACACATGTACATAAAACGATATATAGAAATAGACACATGTACATAAAAAACGATATATAGAAATAGACACATGTACATAAAACGATATGATATATAGAAATAGACACATGTACATAAAAAACGATATAGAAATAGACACATGTACATAAAACGATATAGAAATAGACACATGTACATAAAAAATGATGTACATAGAAATAGACACATGTACATAAAACGATATAGATAAAACGTTATGATATAGAAATAGACACATTTACATAAAACGATATGATATATAGAAATAGACACATGTACATAAAACGATATAGAAATAGACACATGTACATAAAACGATATGATATAGAAATAGACACATGTACATAAAACGTTATGATATAGAAATAGACACATGTACATAAAACGTTATGATATATAGAAATAGACACATGTACATAAAACGATATAGAAATAGAAATAGACATAAAACATGTACAGAAAAACACATGTACATAAAACGATATATAGAAATAGACACATGTACATAAAACGTTATGATATAGAAATAGACACATGTACATAAAACGATATAGAAATAGACACATGTACATAAAACGATATATAGAAATAGACACATGTACATAAAACGATATAGAAATAAAACGATATATAGAAATAGACACATGTACATAAAACGATATAGAAATAGACACAGTACATAAAACGATATAGAAATAGACACATGTACATAAAACGATATAGAAATAGACACATGTACATAAAACGATATAGAAATAACATGTACATAAAACGATATAGAAATAGACACATGTACATAAAACGATATATAGAAATAGACACGTACATAAAACGATATAGAAATAGACACATGTACATAAAACGATATAGAAATAGACACATGTACATAAAACGATATAGAAATAGACACATGTACATAAAACGATATGATATAGAAATAGACACATGTACATAAAACGATATGATATAGAAATAGACACATGTACATAAAACGATATGATATAGAAATAGACACATGTACATAAAAAACGATATATAGAAATAGACACATTTACATAAAACGATACGATATATAGAAATAGACACATTTAAAACATAGAAAAAACGTACATAAAACGATACGATATATAGAAATAGACACATTACATAAAACATAGAAATAAACATGTACATATATAGAAATAGACACATGTACATAAAACGATATATAGAAATAGACACATGTACATAAAAAACGATATATAGAAATAGACACATGTACATAAAACGATATATAGAAATAGACACATGTACATAAAACGATATAGAAATAGACACATGTACATAAAACGATATATAGAAATAGACACATGTACATAAAACGATATAGAAATAGACACATGTACAAAAAACGATATATAGAAATAGACACATGTACATAAAACGATATATAGAAATAGACACATGTACATAAAACGATATAGAAATAGACACATGTACATAAAACGATATATAGAAATAAACACATGTACAAAAATGATATAGAAATAGACACATGTACAAAAAGATAGGCACACACATTTGAGAAAGAAAGAGAGAGGGAGGGCGGGGGGAGGGTCCGCCCTAAAACATATCCACACGTAAGCAAAGGAAAATTATCTGAATGAGAAATTATTTGCGATATCAATGAATTAGCTTGGAGTTGAAGGAAGATTTGCCGGGAAGAGTCGAGCGAGGATCATCGTGATTGAGCGGAATTCACGCTTGACTGCAAAATGTAACTGCCTTTTTTGAGCGGAACTCGCCGACAAGTCCACTAAAGAATGATATTGTTTGATCACAAATCATTATTTCCTTTGGAGCGAGTTCACTCAAACTAGCTCTATTTAAAATGGGATTCCCTTTCGACATTTTGCATTCAATCGTAGAGGTTATTCAGACGAACTGTGGGGCACCCTGCTTGATAACCAATCGATACGGCTTTCAAAAAGACAGGCAACAAGTAACAACAACGACGTGGCGTTGCTGTAAGAAGGGCTGCATTTCAAGATGTGGCTACATTGGTTGTTATCGACGTGACAGTGGTAGTGACAGTGACAGTCCAAAGCCTGTTACAACGTGGATGTAAATGATTCATATTTTACTAGCCATGATTGGTAACCTCCCTTTTCGGTAGCCATCAATTATCAAGCTGGCTACAAACGGTAAAAATTCACATAAAAAACAAACGTATATTGTCGAGTGCTCAAGTACTGGCAAAATCGAGTTGCGTTCAAACGCAGATTTTGTTCTTTATACAGGTAGAATTGCCTGAAGACACCTTTTGATGTTGAGGATTAAAAAAAAAGATTTTATTTACCCACAACCACAACTAAGGTGATCTAGGATTTTTAATTTTACCCGGACTGCACTGTAAACAGTCAAGGGATTTTTATCGTGCACAGAGTGTTGTGACCTGCATCGTTGGCGGGGCTCGAACTCACTACCTTTTGGTTGAGAGGCCGACACCTTACCTCTGGACTACTGTCCCGCCGCTCACTGTATACCAATTTGCTTTTCTTCAGTTGTGTTTTTTCATTACCCATGATCCAAGCTATTGTCAACAGAAAACATGACCTACATAATTACTTGTAATGTAGTCAATCCAATGAAGGCAATCCAATGTAGTCAATCCAATGTAGTCAATCCAATGTAGTCAATCCAATATAGTCAATCCAATGTAGTCAATCCAATGAAGTCAATCCAATGAAGTCAATTCAATGTAGTCAATCCAATGTAGTCAATCCAATGTGGTCAATCCAATGAAGTCAATCCAATGAAGTCAATCCAATGTAGTCAATGCAATGTAGTCAATGCAATGTAGTCAATTCAATGTAGTCAATGCAATGTAGTCAATCCAATGTAGTCAATTCAATGTAGTCAATCCAATGTAGTCAATCCAATGTAGTCAATCCAATGTAGTCAATCCAATGTAGTCAATCCAATGTAGTCAATCCAATGTAGTCAATCCAATGTAGTCAATGCAATGTAGTCAATGCAATGTAGTCAATGCAATGTAGTCAATCCAATGTAGTCAATGCAATGTAGTCAATCCAATGTAGTCAATCCAATGTAGTCAATCCAATGTAGTCAATCCAATGTAGTCAATCCAATGTAGTCAATCCAATATAGTCAATCCAATGTAGTCAACCCAATGTAGTCAATCCAATGTAGTCAATGCAATGTAGTCAATCCAATGTAGTCAATCCAATGTAGTCAATGCAATGTAGTCAATCCAATGTAGTCAATCCAATGTAGTCAATCCAATGTAGTCAATCCAATGCAGTCAATCCAATGCAGTCAATCCAATGTCAATCCAATGTAGTCAATCCAATGTGGTAAACCCAATGTAAACAATCCAATGTAGCCAATCCAATGTAGTCAATCCAATGTAGATGTAGTCAATGCAATGTAGTCAATCCATTGTAGTCAATCCAATGTAGTCAATCCAATGTAGTCAACCCAATGTAGTCAATGCAATGTAGTCAATGCAATGTAGTCAATCCAATGTAGTCAATGCAATGTAGTCAATCCAATGTAGTCAATCCAATGTAGTCAATCCAATGTAGTCAATCCAATGTAGTCAATCCAATGTAGTCAATCCAATGTAGTCAATCCAATGTAGTCAATGCAATGTAGTCAATGCAATGTAGTCAATCCAATGTAGTCAATCCAATGTAGTCAATCCAATGTAGTCAATCCAATGTAGTCAATGCAATGTAGTCAATGCAATGTAGTCAATGCAATGTAGTCAATCCAATGTAGTCAATCCAATGTAGTCAATCCAATGAAGTCAATGCAATGTAGTCAATCCAATGTAGTCAATCCAATGTGGTCAATCCAATGAAGTCAATCCAATGAAGTCAATCCAATGTAGTCAATGCAATGTAGTCAATGCAATGTAGTCAATTCAAATCAATGCAATGTAGTCAATCCAATGTAGTCAATGCAATGTAGTCAATCCAATGTAGTCAATCCAATGTAGTCAATGCAATGTAGTCAATCCAATGTAGTCAATCCAATGTAGTGAATGCAATGCAGTCAATCCAATGTAGTCAATCCAATGTAGTCAATGCAATGCAGTCAATCCAATGTAGCCAATGCAATGTAGTCAATGCAATCAACGATAGTGTTTCTTAAATTCACACATGAACACTCAGAATTGTTGCGTCAGTGTTATGCTCACCACCCTCCAAGCACCTTCACCCCCACCCAATCTACCTTACATTTAGTACCATACTCAGTGACATTAAATGAACACCAAATTTGGTTTCCATTATAAACCTTGTTGAGTTTCTTTTTCTCTATTCTGCTGGACATATTTAGGTGGCAAGAAAGAGGCTGCCCTGCTATTCACCCCTTTACTTTTTTCAGTTTCTTTACTTTTTTTTTTTTTTTGGGGGGGGGAGGGGGCGGGTTGTTGCTAAATCTTTATGTACTTTCTCGCTGCCTAGTTTCGGGACTGCGAATTGCATCCTTATTCTCTCTTTATCTTCATATTGATTCTATCTTCACAGTAAATTGATCACTTTATATATCATTCTATTTTCACAGTAAATTGATCCCTTTATATATTGTTCTATTTGCACAGTAAATTGATCTATTGATCACTATATATAGCATTCTATTTTCACAGCAAATTGATCAATTGATCCCTTTATGTAGCATTCTATTTTCACAGTAAATCGAACACTCTATATAACATTCTATTTTCATAATAAATTGATCCCTTTATATAGCATTCTATTTTCACGGTAAATTGATCAATTGATCACTTTACATAGCATTCGATTTTCACGGTAAATTGATCAATTGATCACTTTATATAGCATTCTATTTTCACAGTAAATATATCACATTATATAGCATTCTATTTTCACAGTAAATATATCACATTATATAGCATTCTATTTTCACAGTAAATATATCACATTATATAGCATTCTATTTTCACAGTAAATATATCACATTATATAGCATTCTATTTTCACAGTAAATATATCACATTATATAGCATTTTATTTTCACAGTAAATATATCACATTATATAGCATTCTATTTTCACAGTAAACTCTAGCTACATACATACATAATAATATAAGAGACAACATAAGCTGTGTGCAAACTGTTCACTATACCAATATTCAGACTCTAGCCTCATCGAAATTTAAAAATCCCCTCCGAAAAATTATGGACTCAATCTATCCCTTCCAAAATGTTGGACTCCAACATCTCCTTCAATATTTTATTGACTCCATTCTCTCCGACACGTTAAGACTGTATCCCCTCTGAAACGTTTAAGACCGCACCACTCCTAAACGTAATAGACCGCCCCCTCCTAAACGTAATAGACCGCACCCCTCCTAAACGTAATAGACCGCACCCTCCTAAGCGTAAAGACCGTAAATAGACCGCACCTCTCCTAAACGTAATAGACCGCACCCCTCCTAAACGTAATAGACCTCACCCCTCCTAAACGTAATAGACCTCCTCCTAAACGTAATAGACCTCACCTCTCCTAAACGTAATAGACCTCACCCCTCCTAAACGTAATAGACCTCACCTCTCCTAAACGTAATAGTACCCCCTAAACGTAATAGACCTTCCTAAACGTAATAGACCTCACCGCCTCCTAAACGTAATAGACCTCACCGCTCCTAAACGTAATACACCTCACCGCTCCTAAACGTAATAGACCTCACCACTCTAAACTAAACTAAATGTAATAGACCTCACGCTCCTAAACGTAATAGACCTCACCGCTCCTAAACGTAATAGACCTCACCACTCCTAAACGTAATAGACCTCACCGCTCCTAAACGTAATAGACCTCACCCTCCTCCTAAACGTAATAGACCTCACCGCTCCTAAACGTAATAGTTATACACACTCACCTCTCCTAAACGTAATAGACTTCACCCTTCCTAAACGTAATAGACCTCACCTCTCCTAAACGTAATAGACTTCACCCTTCCTAAACGTAATAGACCTCACCTCTCCTAAACGTAATAGACCTCACCTCTCCTAAACGTAATAGACGTCACCCTCGTAAACGTTATAGACCTCACCCCTCGTAAATGTTACATACTCACCCTCCTAAACGTAATATACCTCACCCTCCTAAATGTTATAGACCTCACCCCTCCTAAACGTAATATACCTCACCCCTCATAAACGTTATAGAACCCCTATAGACCTCTCCTCTCCTAAAAATAGACTTCACCTTCCTAAACGTAATAGACTTCCCTCCTAAACGTTATAGAGCTCATCCCTCCTAAACGTTATAGAGCTCATCCCTCCTAAACGTTATAGACCTCATCCCTCCTAAACGTTATAGAGCTCCAATAATAGATCCCTCTCCTAAACGTTATAGATAGACTTCACCCCTCCAATAATAGACCTCTCCTCTCCTAAACGTTATAGACTTCACCTTCCTAAACGTAATAGACCTCTCCTCCTAAACGTTATAGACCTCACCCCTCCAATAATAGACCTCTCCTCTCCTAAACGTAATAGACTTCACCCCTCCTAAACGTTATAGAGCTCATCCCTCCTAAACGTAATAGACCTCATCCCTCCTAAACGTTATAGAGCTCATCCTCCTAAACGTTATAGACATCATCCCTCCTAAACGTTATAGAGCTCATCCCTCCTAAACGTTATAGACATCATCCCTCCTAAACGTAATGTCACCCTCCGAAGCGTTATACACCTCATCCCTCCTAAACGTTATAGACATCACCCCTCCAATAATAGACCTCCTCTCCTAAACGTTATAGACCTCCAATAATAGACCCCTCTCCTAAACGTTATAGACCTCCTAAACCTTATAGACCTACACCTCCTAAACGTTATAGACCTCACCCCTCATAAACGTTATAGACCTCACCCTCATAAACGTTATAGACCCTCCAATAATAGACCTCTCTCTCCTAAACGTTATAGACATCACCCCTCATAAACGTTATAGACCTCACCCCTCATAAACGTTATAGACCTCACCCTCATACTCCACCTCATAAACGTTATAGACATCACCCCTCATAAACGTTATAGACATCACCCCTCATAAGCGTAATACGTGTTTTTACGGTCAAACAATGGGGAATATTAGAAATAGGAAGGAAGTGAAACTATTCACAAATGAAAAGAAATACGAAAAAAACCCCAAACAAACCTAAATTTAAAGACTCAATAATATTTAACGAAAACTTTATAGGAATAATAAATAATATAACAGTTAATTTTGATAAACCTATTTATTTAGGAATCTGTATTTTAGCTTATAGTAAGTTATTAATGTATCAATTTTATTATAATGTTGTTAATAAATCATGGGAGGATAATGAATTAGTTGCTTCAGATTCTGTTACAGAAGATACTCCTGTTATTAAAATTTAAAGATAATGTTGGTATTTTAAAGATTAAAGATGTTACTGGTGAATATGAATATAATAATGGAAAGTTCTATTATAAACTAGATTATCCATTATATGTTTGGAATACGTAAAGGTTGGAGTAAAATGAAACAAATAATAAAACATGAAACAAAAAGAGGTATAAAGAGCAACTACACCAATGGGATTTGTTGATGTAACTGAAGATCATTATTTAATTAAGGATGATAACATTATCATAAAACCTACAGATCTAACTATTAATTCTAATCTTTTCTTTAATAATGAATATAAAGGGGAATTACAACTTTCTAGTAACTGTTCATGTCTTTTATGCATCAGGAGGCTTATTTCTGCTGTAGTTCTATCTTTTACATGTACTCATGAGAAGATTAAAGTATGAAAAAAGAATTTCTAAAACTTACACCTAAAACATTTCAAGAAAAGAAAGCATTCATTGAAATATTTTTTTTAGTAGATGGATCGTGTGGAATATATGATAGTAAATGGAGAGTTCAGTATACA
>JAXRKP010000013.1:185815-193315 GCA_037039925.1 Doris montereyensis | reverse complement strand
GCTCAATGGGTGTTGAATGGAGAGGTCACTCAATGGGTTTTAAATGGAGAGGTCACTCAATAGGTGTTGAATGGAGAGGTCACTCAATAGGTGTTGAATGGGAGGTCACTCAATAGGTGTTGAATGGGAGGTCACTCAATAGGTGTTGAATGGGGAGGTCACTCAATTGGTGTTGAATGGAGAGGTCACTCAATAGATGTTGAATGGGGTGGTCACTCAATAGGGGTTGAATGGGAGGTCACTCAATGGGTGTTGAATGGAGAGGTCACTCAATAGGTGTTGAATGGAGAGGTCACTCAATGGGTGTTGAATGGAGAGGTCACTCAATAGGTGTTGAATGGAGAGGTCACTCAATAGGTGTTGAATGGGTAGGTCACTCAATAGGTGTTGAATGGGGAGGTCACTCAATAGGTGTTGAATGGGAAGTCACTCAATAGGTGTTGAATGGGGAGGTCACTCAATAGGTTTTAAATTGGGAGGTTCAATTGGGAGGTCACTCAATAGGTGTTGAATGGGGAGGTCACCAATGGGTGTTGAATAAGTGTTAAATGGGAAGGTCGCTCAATAGGTGTTGAAATGCGAGGCAACTCAATAGGTGTTGAAATGGGAGGTCACTCAATAGGTGTTGAATGGGAGGTCACTCAATAGATGTTGAATGGGAGGTCACTCAATAGGTGTTGAATGGGAGGTCACCAATGGGTGTTGAATGGAGAGGTCACTCAATAAGTGTTAAATGGGAAGGTCACTCAATAGGTGTTGAATGGGAGGTCACTCAATATGTGTTGAATGGGAGGTCACTCAATAGGTGTTGAATGGGGAGGTCACCAATGGGTGTTGAATGGAGAGGTCACTCAATAAGCGTTAAATGGGAAGGTCACTCAATATGTGTTGAATGGGAGGTCACTCAATATGTGTTGAATGGGGAGGTCACTCAATAGGTGTTGAATGGAGAGGTCACTCAATAGATGTTGAATGGGAGGTCACTCAATAGGTGTTGAATTTTGTACTTTTTCTTTGACTACCAGTCAGGAGGCCGAGTTCGATGTCAGTCCGGACAAAGTTTGCTGGCCCTGGACCCACCAGCAAAATGGCTAGCAAGATCTATTTACACTGGGAGAAAATACAGGCGGTAAGGTAAGGAAAGCAATGGCAAACTGCCATAATAGTATGCCATGCGCCTAAAACAAAATCAAAACTTTACTCCTGATTACCCTACGCACAAGTGCCAGTATGGGAGTTATGTTACTTTACATAATAATAGAAACACATAATTTTGATCGGACATTTGAATGCTTTTTTTTAACATAACATCTGTCTATCCATGTTCATTACATTAGGAAGGATCGGTTTGTTTTCCTATTGTTGTTGTTTTCACATCACTTGGAGTCAGGAGGAAACTGTTTTCCCCGTGACAAAGTTTAGTGGATCATATGGTACTAGGGTATAAGTACAGGCTCTTTTACTTTACATCATTTATTTCAACGCAGCCTATACCATTTCAACTCCCTAAATCTTTGGGAGTAAGAGTACAGCTGTTTGTTAAGCGATTCATACTAAATGTACCAATCTGACAAGATCCAAATCTGCTTATATATAACTGGGTACTTTGAGTTCAATGAGGAATGGAAAACAAATTACTTTTTTTCGTAGAGCACAACATTGCGAAAGAAACCTGGATCAGCCAGGGTATAAGGCCTCTTGTTCACAGCCACCGTTTTGTTCATCATCAAATACTGATGGAAACGTTAAACAGTATGCCTCACCACTTGTGTAGTCCATAGTGTTGGCTTTCTTCATCATCAAATACGGATGGAAGCCTTGAATATTATGCCTCAATATTTGTGGTGTCCACCGCCATCACTTTGTTTATCATCAAATTAAATGCTGAGGGAAACGTTAAACAGTATACCTCACTACTCGTGTAGTCCACAGCCACCGCATCGTTCGTCGTGACATGCTGACGGAAGCGTTAAACAGTCAACAGTCCCGCATATCTCATCATCAAATACTGATGGAAACGTTAAACATTATGCCTAGCTACTTGTGTCGTCCCAGCGTCGCTTTTACTTTTCACCACTCCTCACCGCACCGCACCTCACCGCACCGCACCGCACCTCACCGCACCTCACCGCACCTCACCACACCTCACCGCACCTCACCGCACCTCACCGCACCTCACCTCACACCTCACCGCACCTCACCGCACCTCACCGCTCCTAATTGTGACAAATACGTACAGATCGTATAGATGGTCGTTATTCGTAGAATCCTCTCCGCTTTGTAAATGTGCATTTTGACACTTGAAGAGTGCTATCCAATGCCATTCACTTCATCAGTAGGCGAAATACGCCGTAAATAAAATAGGCCTAAGTAAGCATACCTTGAAGATCCTTTGAAAGTGTAACATCTCCCTGACGGCAATTTCATAAGATTTACCCAAACCTTCATATTTAGTTGTTGCCACACATACAGCCCGAGCTTTAGTGGATTTTCAAGATATGCTTATTTCCTATATTTACAGCAAATTTCGCTTAAAAGCCCTTCAATTGCTGTCTGTCTCCAGCCATGCTATGTAAGGTCCCCAGTTTCTTAACATCACTGTCTTTTTCTTTCTTTCTTTCTCCTTTATGTTTTTATTCTGACATCACATTGTGTGATGCCGGAGGAAATTACTTAGATCTAGATTCTAAATATTTCTCGTTTGTTGTCTGACGAAGGGTTATACCCCGAAACGTCACGTGTTTGCTCTGTCTTTATTAGTGGAGTTGTCACTTATTGTCATATTTCGCCTGTAAGGTCCCCAGGTAAGTCCCGTCTCTTTCTATAACGGTAAGTGGAACATGTGATAATAATAATATATCGCTTGCTATGCTATGATGACTCTCGTAGCACACTACCATTTCCTTACCAATTTCACCCAGGGGAACTTCACAGATGCTGGCCATCGCACATCAGGCTTGTCTTACACGGGCACGTCCGTAGTGCATTTTCTGAGTACTGAATTGTCTCGACACGTAGCATCCTGTCAGGGATGGGGTGGGAGAGGGGGCGTGAAGAGAGAAAGAGTATGCATGAGTTAAATGTAATAATTGTAAAACAGTAAAAAAATTTTTTTACTTATTTTAAAGTTAAGTTCTATACAGCCGACCCTTATTCTAGTTTCGATTTGATTTGATTTGATTTACCCACATCCACAATTAAGGTGATCTCGGGGCTTTTTGGTAGGATGTTGTGATTTTGCCCGGACTGCCCTGTAAACAGCCGAATGATCTTTAACGTGAACAGGGTGTTGTGACATGCACAAGGGATCTCCTTTTTATCGTCTGTCTCCGACGGGGCTAGCTGACGATTCACCTACCTCGACCCAGGGGGGGGGGGGAGAAGATTTTGCTTGAAAAAACACGAAAAAATTGTTCAACCGTCGGCGGGGCTCCAACTCACTCCCTTTGGGTTGAGAGGCCGACGCCTTGCCTTCTGGACCACTGAGTCCCCTCCAGTTTCCATAGCTTGAAGTGAAACAGGTGACAAACAGTTCGTCAACTCTGAACATGACACTCGTGTGTCTCAGAATTTACTCCCCACCTGCAATTGGCTCCAATTAATTTGCATTTGAGAAAATGTGTGTTCAGTAAGTATCCTTCCTAATGAACACTATATTGGACCCAACATTGCTATGATGCGAACCTATAACCTCACGATCCCAAGTCCTGCAGATTAAAACTGCGAAGTCACCGATGCCATGCTAAGTGCCACACAGTACAGCACCAATTTCTAGATAACTATACAAACACTATTGGTATATATGCCATGCCAAATGTAACACAGTACAGAATCCATTTTTAAATAACTATACATACACTATTGGCGTATATGCCATGTCAAATGTAACACAGTACAGCACCAATTTCTAGACAACTATACATACACTATTGATATACATGCCATGCCAAATGTAACACAGTACAGCACCAATTTCAGATAACTATACATATACTATTGGTATACATGCCATGCCAAATGTAACACAGTACAGCACCAATTTCCAGATAACTATACATACACTATTGGTATACATACCATGTCAAATGCAACACAGTACAGCACCAATTTCCAGATAACTATACACACACTATTGCTATACATGATACAGAGATGAGGCGTTTTACCTGTGAGCTTGTAATCACAACGACACTGGTTCAAGCCCCATATTCTAGACAGGTGGGGTTTTTCTCACATCGTTGTCTTCTTATAAAATGTACTTCATTTTACTTCCTCACTTGACTCAGGTGTGAATGAGTATCCAGCTATAGGCAAAAAGAAAGATCTTGTCATAGTGTCAGTACAAAAAGCATAACAGGCTATGTGTATGCATGCGCCTCAAAACATGAGAATGACTGAATGAAATGGCCTGCTGGGGGCTAACTGATGTACAGTCGATGAGCCTGCGCTTGTGCAGGGACACGGACTATGAATCCATATTTATCTATTTTATCTTTAGGTGAGCATAAACAACAAATGAACTTAGAAGAACTAATTTGTTATCCACCTCTGACTTGAAACACGGTAGTTGGTATAAAAATGCATTTCAATGGTCATGTTTAAACTAGTCCAACGGTTTGATGGTTTGGACAGAAACCATAGTTTCTAATAATAACATACATAGCACTATTGTTAGTAATGTCAGGTAACCAAAATAAGAAAAAGAAAGGAAAAACATGCATGACTATGTGTCAGAAAGTGAGAGAAAAATTAAATCACTCTATTGTAAAAATATATTGTGTTATGCAAAGTTTCGTCTCACCAAAAGACAGGTGTTTATTGGGTCACTACTTGAAATTGTTATTTAACAAGGCCGCATGCCAAATGAGGGAGATAGAAAGAAAATCCATTTTCTGCAAACATTGTATTTTTAGCAATTGTACAATCATTTTTGAGGGACAAAGGTGTCCTCAAGAGCTGTCAAAGTGAAAATAGCCCAGGACAGAGAGACAAGATTCCACTTGGTGGCATGCCATATCCACAACCAGGGTGGAACGGCTGATGAAGGTAATAGCCAGGATATAGGGAGATTCCACTTGGTGGCCAATATCCACAACCAGGGTGGGATGGCTGATGAAGGTAATAGCCCAGGATAGAGGGAGATTCCACTTGGTGGCCAATATCACAACGACACTGGTGGAACAGCTGATGAATGTAATAGCTTTAGGGGAAGAAGACGGAGATTCCACTTGGTCAATATCCACAACCAGGGTGGAATTCTTAGTAAAGCTAGGAAAGACGGAGATTCCACTTGGTGGCCAATATCCACAACCAGGGTGGAACAGCTGATGTGTGTAATAGCCCAGGATAGAGGGAGATTATTGGTGGCCAATATCCACGACCAGGGTGGAAACTGATGAAGGAATGACAGGATAGAGGAGATTCCACTGGTGGCAATATCCACAAACCAGGGTGAACAGCTGATGAAGGTAATAGCCCAGGATAGAGGGAGATTCCGCTTGGTGGCCAATATCCACAACCAGGGTGGAACAGCTGATGCAGGTATTAGCTCAGGATAAGGAGATTTCACTTGGTGGCCAATATCCATAACCAGGTGGAACGGCTGCTAGAGATCAAGGGAGTCTTGAGAGGTGCTTAGTTGGGGGAATGTTCCACCGATGGATGCAATCTCCAATGGTCTGTTGCATAGGGCAGACCCGTGGTCGACGTGGTTGGAAAGCGGTCGGGAAACATATCAAGTTGATCGTTTTGGAAGCAAAGATAGAAATAGGAGACCTTATTACGTTGTAATTTAAAATTAACTTTGTGTCGATGAGAAAGTAAGAAAAATAGATAAGAAAAATTTGTGATACATTACATCGAATCTTGTATCAAAAGAAGGAATATCACTCAGACAAAAGGAAAAGAAATGGGAAAAAATAAAAAATTATCAAATGTGTAAAAAAATGTTGATGAGAAAAAATTAAAATTTCGTATCAAGAAACAATCAGTCGATTTGTACGTTGACCCCTCTTTTGCGCTGTCAGTGGGACAAAGTTGATCACCTAAATGACCCGTGTGAGAGTGGAAGACGTGGAAACTTGGCCAACAATAAGTTGATTTCTAAACCTGGAAACGTTGGCCAACAATAAGTTGATCACTTCTAAAACCTGGAAACGTCGGCAATAAGTTGATCACTTCTAAAGGAAACGTTGGGCAACAATAAGTTGATCACTTCTAAACCTGGAAACGTTGGCCATCAATAAGTTGATCACTTCTAAACCTGGAAACGTCTCAACAACAATAAGTTGATTACTTCTAAACCTAAATAGGCCAACAATAAGTTGATCGCTTCTAACCGTGGAAACGTCGGCCAACAATAAGTTGATCACTTCTAATGGTGGTGGAAGGGACTAAACGTGGGTATCCTTTTAAACAACCAGGGTGGATCACTGATAAAGGTAAACGTTGGATCAATGGAAAGTTGATTTCTGGAAACTTCTAAACGGAACGTGGAAACGTCCCCAACAATAAGTTGATCACTTTTAAACCTGGAAACGTCGGCCAACAATAAGTTGATCACTTCTAAACGTGGAAACGTTAGCCAGACAATCTAGGAGTCATTTGAAACGTAAAGTTGGAATAAGTTCCACGTTCACCAAACCCGGAAACGGGGGCACAATAAGTTGATCCACTTGAAACTGTTCCAATGATAAGAACTTCTAAACGTGGAAACGTGGTCACCAATAAGTTGATCATTTTCGTAAACCTAAGTGATCGTTTTGGCCAACAATAAGTTGATTACTTCTAAACCTGGAAACGTTGGCCAACAATAAGTTGATCGCTTCTAAACCTGGAAACATCGGTCAAAATAAGTTGATACTTAAACGTGGAAACGTTGGCCAACAATGTTGATCACTTCTAAACTTTTAAATGGAAACGTTGGTCAACAATAAGTTGATCACTTCTAAAATGCGGAACATCGGTCAACAATAAGTTGATCGGGTGAAATGGAAAAATAAAATTATGAAACGCACATCAATAAGTTGAAAATACAAAATTTCTTCCAAATGCCCAACAATGTTGAAACTAAACGTGGAAACGTTGGCCAACGATATTGCCAACAATAAGTTGATCACTTCTAAACTTGGAAACGTCGGCCAACAATAAGTTGATCACTTCTAAACCTGGAAACGTCTGCCAACAATGTTGGCAATGGTCAGTTGGTGGAAACATCGGTCAACAATAAGTTGATCACTTCTTAAACTTCTCGGCCAACAATAAGTTGATCACTTCTAAACCTGGAAACATCGGCCAACAATAAGTTGATCATTTCTAAACCTGGAAACGTCGGTTAACAATAAGTTGAACTTCTAAACCTGGAAACATCGGTCCAACAATAAGTTGATCACTTCTAAACCTGGAAACGTCGGCCAACAATAAGTTGATCAAACCTGGAAACGTTGGCCAACAATAAGTTGATCACTTCTGGAAAACCTAAGTTGAAATCAACAATAAGTT
>JAXRKP010000013.1:168315-178315 GCA_037039925.1 Doris montereyensis | reverse complement strand
AAACGAAGAATCGGTTAAGTGAAAAAAAAGCAAAGTATAATGCTTGTCCCCATTGTGTCATTCAAAGCATCTCTCATAAACCGAAATCGGTTAAGTGAGAAAAAAATCTTGTATAATGCTTGTCCACACCCTTGTCACATGTGGTTTTTATTTTTATTTTTGTATTCACTTCTCTACGGGTTGTCAAGAGTTTTGTCCGTTGATTGCAATTGCTACCAAATACGGCAGCAAGAATAGTAGCTAGGACCAAAAAATCCTAACCTAATCACTCCCCGTTTTGTGATGTCACACTAGCTCCCCTGTAGCGAAGAGAATCAAACACAAGATAGCCCGTTTCAGATTCAACTACATTCATGATATTGAACCGACTATCTAAATATGTCCCTCTTAAAGCAACGTCTGGCCCGGGAAGTGATTACTGTCACTGCACCGCTTTACGCTAGAGAAACCGGGATAAGCTCCGGTTCTATGGCCTGTTCTGGTCTTGAAGGAACTTTACTTTACTTTGTAAAGTTAACACAGCTGAGCATGCCCCACATGGATAGGGCTGCTATAAAAAGTATACTTACATAGATAGGGCTGCTATAGGAACGTATACTTACATAGATAGGGCTGCTATAGAAAGTATGCCCCACATGGATAGGGCTGCTATAAAGTATGCCCCACATGGACAGGGCTGTATAGAATATTATGCCCCACATGATAGGGCTGCTATAGAAAGTATGCCCACATGGATAGGGCTGCTATAGAACGTATACACATAGATAGGGCTGCTATAGAAAGTATGCCCCATGGATAGAGGGCTGCTATAGAGCATGCCCCACATAGATGGGGCTGCTATGGGAACATTTCCTTGGATAGGGCTGCTATATAGAAAGTATGCCACACATAGATAGGGCTGCTATAGAAAGTATTCCCCACATGGATAGGGCTGCTATAGAAAGTATTCCCCCATGGATAGGGCTGCAAAAGTATGCCCCACATGGATAGGGCTGCTATAGAAATATTCCCCACATGGATAGGGGCTGCTATAGGACAGTATTCCCCACATGGATAGGGCTGTTATAAAAAGTATGCCCCACATGGATAGGGCTGTTATAAAAAGTATGCCCCACATGGATAGGGCTGCTATAAAGTATGCCCCATGAACTTGTATCCCCCACATGGATAGGGCTGCTATAGAACGTATGCCCCATGGATAGGGCTGTTATAAAATATGCCCCACATGGATGGGGCTGTTATAAAAAGTATGCCCCACATGGATAGGGCTGCTATAGAAAGTATACCCCACATGAACATATTCCCCACATAGATATGATTGGTATAGAAAGTTTGCCCCACATGGATAGGGCTGCTATAGAACGTATGCCCCACATAGATAGGGCTGCTATAGAACGTATTCCCCACATGGATAGGGCTGTTATAAAAAATATGCCCCACATGGATAGGGTTGTTATAAAAAGTATGCCCCACATGATAGGGCTGTTATAAAAGTATGCCCCACATGGAACTGTATTATCCACATGAATAGGGCTGCTATAGAAAGTTTGCCCCACATGGATAAGGCTGCACTATAGAAAGTATGCCCCATGGATAGGGCTGCTATAGAAAGCATGCCCCACATGGATAGGGCCGTTATAAAAGTATTCCCCTCATGGATAGGCTGCTATAGAAAGTATACCCTACATGAACGTATACCCCACATGAATAGGGCTGCTATAAAAAGTATGCCCCACATGGATATGGCTGCTATAAAAGTATTCCCCACATGAATAGGGCTGCTATAGAAAATATGCCCCACATGGATAGGGCTACTATAGAAAGTATGCCCCACATGGATGGGGCTGCTATAGAAAGTATTCCCCACATGGATAGGGCTGCACATAGAAAGTATTCCCCCATGGATAGGGCTACGGACTATAGAAAGTATGCCCACATGGATAGGGCTGCTATAGAAAGTATTCCCCACATGGATAGGGGCTATAGAAAGTATGCCCCACATGGATAGCTACTATAGAAAGTATGCTCCACATGGATAGGGCTGCTATAGAAAGTATGCCCCACATGGATAGGGCTGTTATAAAAGTATGCCCCATGGATAGGGCTGCTATAGAAAGTATGCCCCACATGGATGGGGCACTGCTATAAAAAGTATGCCCCACATGGATAGGGCTGCTATATAAAGTATGCCTCACATGGATAGGGCTGCTATAGAAAGTATGCCTCCATGGATAAGGATACTATATAAAGTATGCCCCACATGGATAGGGCCGCTATAGAAAGTATTCCCCACATGAAAGTATGCCCCACATGGATAAGGCTGCTATAAAAATATTCCCCACATGGATAGGGCTGCTATAGAAAGTATTCCCCACATGGATAGGGCTGCTATAGAAAGTATGCCTTATTATTCTTATGAGCTTATTTGCATAGCGTCTTATCTTAATACTCGTCTCTCTCCGGGTTCACGACATTGTGCGGTTACCTGCTGCGTTCCTCGTCGTCTGCATTAGAATAGATTAGCTTTTACCTGAGTGAAGTTGAAGAACACGTCGTCTATTAAACTGCAAAGATGAACGTCTTAGTTTGCGTTGTAATCTTCTTGACATTAAACGTAAGTGCCTTACATTCTGTTTATTTGTTTGATTTTTTATCTATATCATCATCATCATCATCATCACCGGCATCACCATCATAATCATCACCATCATCATCATCATCATCATCATCATCATCATCATCACCATCATAATCATCACCATCATCATCATCATCACCGGCATCACCATCGCAATCATCCCCATCATCATCATCATCATCATCATCATCATCATCATCATCATCATAATCATCACCGGCATCACCATCATAATCATCATCATAATCATCATGATCATCCCCATCATCATCATCCCCATCATCATCATCATCATCATCATCATCATCATCATCATCAAGTGTCTTGCTGTGTAGCCTTGACGATTATGTTCTTCCACACTCCTAGAACGCTGGTCACTCTTATCAGCTTGTTTTTACGTTCTTTGTCTTCAGCCATCTTGCAATTTTCTTCAAAATATTTCCCCCTTGTCGCATCGTTTTGTTTTTCTTCCAGTGGTGACCAGGGTGTTCCATTTTCTCACTCATCATTACAGGCCCGAAAAAAAAGTTGCCTACCTTTTCTCTATGTTGTAGAGGAGAGTTCTACGTGGCTCTACCTGCTTGAGAATATTTTCGTTTGTTTCTTTCTTTCCCACGAGACACGTCTCATTCTTTTCAAGAACTACGTCACGCTTGCTTGGATTCTCTTCTGTATCTATTTGTTTAGGGTCCATGCTTCACATCTGTAGAGTGGGGAATGGCTCGACGTACAGAGCACATTCTGACATATTATGTTTTTATAGTTACTTCTAACTCGTTGTTCATGTTCAAATTGTTTCCAAAAGAGCACGATTTCAAACACCATTCTAACACAGATGGCAATGTTGTCCAAACCGGTTTTCTATCAATTTCATACATGAATAATATTGCCTCAGCTAGACTGGGAGTTGTGTGGATGTATTAACATTCAAATCAAATCAAATCAATTTTAATAAAATTAAATCAAATCAATCAAAGACAGGCAGACAGAGACATCTACACAGACAGACGAACAGACAGATATCGAGAGACAGAGACATAGACAAAGAAAGATATACACACGCACACACACATAAATATTGAGACAGACAGACAAACAAACAAACAAACAGATAGACAGACAGAAACACAGGGGGGGGAGTATCAGAAAATAGACATGCAGACAACGACATAGAAAAAGATAATGATTTTTGATTTTGATTTTTTTTCACAGCTGGTGGTGAGCGCTTCACCTGAAACTGCAGCAACCTGTGCAACAGTGGCAAAGAATGCGGTTATGATGAGTGCCGCCTGTCACCTGCAAGACTGAGGCAAACGTGGGGATTAGAGCTCACCAATCCACTGGGACAATGGGGACATGCACACCCTTGAAGACATCAGGGGAAGGTAACTATAACAATGTTTTACTATCATCCTTTCTTGACCTTCTTCAACGTAGCCAGGTCAGTAGGTAGAGAGTCTGGACTACCAAGTGTAAGAGTCCCTGAATTGATATCCCATTCCTGGGTAATGTTTACATAGCCCGATCAGTAGACAAGTAAGCACCTGTAATGGGATTAGGCAGTCCCGCCCTCCATGAGTCTCCTGCTGCCTTGCAGGCAGGTCTTGTTGACCAAAGGCTAAGAGAGTTGACCCTGACTGAAAACAACCTGCTCACTTGCAGGTTGGTCTTGGAACAAAGGCTAAGGAGTTAACACTAACATAAATCAACCTGGTGCCTTGCAGACTGGTCTGGTCGACGAAAGATTAGGGAGGTAATCCCAAACAACATGCCGCCCTGCTGGCCGGTCTTGGTCGATCTAAGGCTATGGGAATTAACCCTGACAGAAAATAACAAGGCCCGGTAGGGGCCTTAAGGTGGCAGCCCCACCATATACCTAGGGTGCAGGCTAATCACCTGCTTATCCAAAACAAGCAGATTAAAGAAGTACATATGAGATATACCAGGTTTGATCTCACGAAGACAAACATGGAAACGGATACGGACTGTGATTTTTAGAACATGGAATAACGGTTCAATAAATGGAAAAGAGTTAGAATTAGATGAAGAAATGGAAACATTCAAAGTAGATATTTTGGCCATTACAGAAGCAAAGAAAAAAGGGACAAGGAATAGAAAATGTAGGACCAAACCATACTTTAATCTTCTCAGGAGCAAATGTCAAAGATAGAGGTTAGAGCAGGAGTAGGCCTCGTAATGGCATAAAAGGCAAAAAAGCTACTAGAAAGTTGGAAATGTATAATTCCACGGCTATTAGAGGTAAACATTAAACCAAAAAGGAAAAGATAGTAAATTATTAATAGCTTATGGACCAAACGAATACGCAAGCAAAGAAGAAAAAAGATATATTCGAAAACGATTTACAACTAGCTGCAGAGAATCTGAAACCCAAGAGGAACTAATGGTTTTAGATTTAAACGCTAGAGTAGGCAACAATATAGAAACAACAGGAGGAGTAATAGGTAAAGAAGGAGAGACAACAACTTCTCCAAGTGGAGAGAGACCAATAGATTTTTACTTAAAGAATAACATGAAAATAGCCAACCACCTTTTTTCTCATAAAGATATCCACAGATATACAAGAGTAAGTAAAGACAGATGCAAAACGTCAATGATAGACTATGTAATAGTTCGCAACCCCTTTTTTACAGTACGATGGACGCAAGAGTAAACAGAGGAGTTGAAATATTTAGTGACCATCATCTAGTGATTGCCCATTAATTTGAAGAAATGAGATTATTGACTGGAAGAGAACGGATAAAAAGATTTATCAGAGAAGGATAGAAAAGAAAGCTAATAAACCCAAAATAGAGGAACAAATTAAAAATAAACATTATGGGAATAAAACAGATAAACCAATTCTCGGATGAAAAAGATTTATCAGTGAAAGGCAGATGGATCGAGAAATATTTGAATGATAGCACAAGAAGAAGAAAAATGGCAAATGTTTAGAAAGAAACATTCCTCAAAAATAAGTATAATAAAAGGTGAGAAGGAGATAGAGAGAAATGAGAGAAATATATATAGAGAGAGTTGTGGGAAACAAGAATTGAAGAGGTATGATAGGATAAAGGAAATAAATTAAAGGAGATGGGAAAACGACAGAATTATAAGGGGAATACAAATGTCAAGACTAAAATAATTTTGGGAAGAGTTTGAAAAAGGATCAAGGAAATCAAAAGTTGTTCTGGGGAGGGAGAATATGCCCAATACGACCAATTAAGAACGCCAAAGGAGAAATAATGAAAGAAGACAGCCAAATCATGGAAACTTGGAGAAAATATTTTCACCAATTACATAATCCTCCCAGAACATATGAAACAAGGAGTAAAGTTCAATTAGTAAGAGTGACTAGTAATCCAGTTGAAACAGATGAAGATGTAGATATCTCAATGGAAGAAATCCAAACAGCTATAAGAAAAGTGAAATTAGGAAAGGCCACAGGAGCAGATCAAGTTCATCCATAAATGATTTTTAAAAAACAAGGGAGGGAGGCAGACAAACTACTACATGCAATATATCAACAAGCATGGAAGTCCAAACAGGTGCCAGACGACTGAAAAAAGGGAACGGTAGTACCAATACACAAGAAAGGATCAACTATGGAATGCTCAAACTATAGAGGGATATCACTACTTATCGTACCAGGAAAAGTATATGCCAGGATACTGGAAATGAGACTAAGGAAAAGAGAGAGGATCAGATTGAAGAACATCAGAGTGATTTCGACCAGGAAGAAAATGTACACGACCACGTATTTACAATAAGACAAATAATACAAACATTCTTTGAGGGAAACATTGACTTGCATCTGTGTTTTATTGACTTAGAAAAGGTATTCTGACACTGTGAGGAGGACGAACTATGGCACTTAAAAGAACACAATGTAGAGCAAAATTTAATAGAAGCCATTAAAAGCTTTTACAATAAACCAGCATGTGCACTGAAGGTAGCTGGAAATATATCTGAAGAATTTGATGCAAATAAAGGAGTTAGACAGGGGTTGTTTTCTAAGTCCTCTTTTGTTTATCACATTTATGGGATTTAGTTGCAAAAGCATCTCAAAATGAAGAAAATGAATGTAGGTATGTGGAAACTCAAACCAGTCAATGTATCAATGCTTTCATTTGTTGATGATTTAGTACTATTTGGAAAATCAGAAAGTAAACTTCAGTCGAACATCAACATGATGAATAATGAACTAAATAAAAGGAATGAGAGTAAATGCAAAGAAAATCAAAACAATGCAAATAACTAGGAAGCTAAAACTAAACACAAAATATTAAATTGGGCAGGGAGAAATAAGAACAAGTTCAAAGCTACAATTACCTAGGAGTAATAATTAAGTCAGAGGGAAAACTAAGAGAAAAAATCAAGCAGAGAATCCAAAAGGCAATGACAATATCTAACCATCTACGAAATACATTATAGGTAAACAAGAATTGTCAACAAAAACCAAACTGGCAATATACAACACAGTTTATTGTCCTACCCTCCTCTATGGCATCGAAACCTGGACCTTAGACAGTAGGGAATACAGTAGAGTACAAGCAGCTGAAAAGAAATATCTAAAAAGAGAAGAAGGGAAAACTAAACGAGACAAAATCAGAAACACAACAACAAGAGATCTAACTAAAGCAGATGGCATAAAAACTAAGACAGAAATAAATCAATTGAGATGGTTTGGGCATGTAAACAGAATGAATGACAATAGAATAACTAAATCAGTATACAGTGCTAAAACCCAAGGTAAAATACCAAAAGGCAGACCTCGGAGAAAGTGGGAAGAATGTATAAAAGAGGCATTAAAGCAAAGAAATTGAACTTTTCACAAAAGGAAATAGAAAATGCCAGGACAGGGCAACCTGGAGAAAGATCATTTCGGGCATCTAAACCCGTACACCGGAAGTTAGGAATGCGAACTGATAAAGAAAGAAAGAAGTTTTCATAGCCCCTTTACCTGTCTATCCAGCGGCAAAATGGATATCGCGGATAGCATACTAGAATCTAGGTCTCTTCAGATTTGGCGAAAGCAAAATCCGCATGGAAAGCTCTCCATTATCAACATTATGCACATGGGCAAATTTGGACTCTACCCCAAGGTACTTTACTGGTTTTTATATCCTGGGTGGAGTTTTTTCTTACTACCGATTTCAATAATAATTGCTTATTACCTATGTCATGATGCAGACGACTTGTAGACATCTGCTATAGACATCATATATCAGGGCAAAAACGATATGGGGAGAGGAGTTCCCCAATACACAGATCATTATAATAATTGGTAGTATTATTGTTGGCTAGATTTGCGAAGAGAAGGAAGCTGCCTTGGTACGGCCATACAAATATATCAAATGACGTGAAGAGAAGGAAGCTGCCTTGGTACGGCCATACAAATGTATCAAATGACGTGAAGTATCAAATGAGAAGGAAGCTGCCTTGGTACGGCCATACAATTAGATTGAATGACTTCACATCGATCATGTGACAACCAGTTCCTTCCACTCGTCTCGTTATTCCGCCTTTCTTAAAGTCTTGCTGAGTTTCAGACTCTTCCATTCACTGACGTTATCTTCCTCTGTCTGCCTCTTTTTCTTCCCTTGGACATTGTCTTGCAGGATTGTCTTTACAAGTCCTTCTGGTCGTATGACATGCCCATATCATTTTATATTTCACTTTTCACGATGATTATAAAATATTCACAAGGGCCAATGGCTCGTTGTTTTCTGATAAAAAGGATCCCAAGTACTTGAAACTTTGAAGCTTTGGACTGTTTCTAGCTTCTGGTCGTTGGCTTAGATATCAGAAGGACATCAGTTTGGTCTTACCTGCAATTGTTTGCATGCCATAAGTTTTAGAGGTTTTATTCAGGTGTTCTACTAGGCTGGCGAGCTCTTTGTTCTTATCCTGCTAATCTGTCAACGTCATTTACGAAGCGGAGATTTTGGGTGGTTCTGCCACCAATGATGACTGTCCCTTCTGGATTTCTAGTGCCTCACTCATGATTCTCTCAAGGAAGATGTTGAAAAAAAAGATTGGGAGAGAGTGAATAATCCTGCCTCACACTTTGACATTATTTTCGTAAACTGTATTAGTGGCATTGCTGTATAGCTATTCGATGACTTTGATCAGATTTGCATTGATGCTATACAACTTAATAGTTGCCTATACATCCTGCTAGCTACACAATGTCAATTGTGCTTTCTTGAAGACAATAAATACGTGATATAGGTCTTGGTGGTGTTGAAGGTACTTCCCATATGGTAATCTTATTTTGAAGTTGAACATCTGCTCTGTTGAGCTGTGCCCTGTGCTGAAACACACCTGTTCTTCGGTAATGATGGTTTCTGTTTGTGGCTTCAGAATGTTCAATAGGATCTTCAACATGACCTTGCTTTAGTGGGATACGAGGCTGATCGTGCAGTCATTTTGGTATTGTTGTATATTTTCTTTCTAGTGGAGGGTGATAAAAAGTGACTGTGTCCATGATGTTTGGCATTCACCTGTCTGTCAGATTGTGCCAGATCTCAGTAGAACATTGATACAAGTTTCCCTTCCAGCATGGACTAATTCTGCCAGAACGTTGTCAACCCGTGTTGATTTCCCTTTCTTTGAGAGATCTTACTGTTGCCTCCACTTCTTCCTGGAGCATAGGAAGAGTATCTGTATCTGTGCGTGTGAGGATATTCAGGACATTTAAATTTCCTATGGGTCTTTGGTTGTACAGGTCGGAACAGCATTCAGACCTGTACATCTTCTTGATTCTTTGTATGGATCAAGTGTCTCTTTGTTACAGTGTGGTAAATAAACACCCTTCCAACAGAAGGTACGGCCCGTGGTGACCCAGGTGACAACAGTGCCGGCATGGTAATATCATAAATGGTTGTCATATTCATCAAGTCTCTCTAGGGCAGCTGGAGCCTGGTGAAGCCGATGCCTCTTCAGGCTTGACCACATCACAGCCGTCATCCTCCAACAAGGGTTTCACATTGGTCACGAACAAGTGACCATTGGTTCATCTGGGGAGCCTTGCCGCTCTGGTCGGTGATCTGCATCTAGGAGGCCTTTTACCCAGTTGTGCCGCGTTAACTCTCCCCCCCCTCCTCATGTAGTGAAGCCAGCCAGCTGAAGCATTTTTCCAGGTGGTGTTTGGAGCCATCACGTGAGAGATTTATTTAGGAGACGGGTGGTGACCAATGGTTACCAATGCTGCCCGTCCATTCTATCAGGTAGAATGCATCAAGTTTAACATTACAAATACTACCTCTATTGACAGCCTCTGCACTCTTTTCTTTTCTAAATGCTTAAGTCGCCATGCTCTTCTTTTAACAACAAACACAACATTTCCCTGAGATTTAAGCA
>JAXRKP010000013.1:135815-165815 GCA_037039925.1 Doris montereyensis | reverse complement strand
CTTCTTTTCTTCTCGTCTTTCTCTTCTTCTTTCTCTCTTCTTCTTTTCTTCTCTTCTTCTTCTTTTCCTTCTTCTTCTTCTTCTCTTTCTCTTCCTTCTTCTTCTTCTCTTTTTCTTCTTTCTTGTTCTCTTCTTCTTCTTCTTCTTCTTCTTTTCTTCTCTTTCTTCTCTCTTCTCTTCTTTCCTTCTTTCTTCTTCTTCTTCTTCTTCTTCTCTTCTTTCTTCTCTTTCTTCTTTCTTCTTCTTCTTCTCTCTTCTTTCTTTCTTCTTCTTCTTCTTCTTCTTCTTCTTCTTCTCTCTTCTTCTTCTTCTTCTTTTCTTCTTCTTCTTCTTCTTCTTCTTCTCTTCTCTTCTCTCTTCTTCTTCTTCTTCTTCTTCTTTCCTCTCACTTATCCTTCCATCTTGTTGTTTTCACTTAATTTTCACTGAGATCACCGTAAATGGTGGGTGGGGTAAATTCCAATGAAACAAAGAAAAGAAACAGGCTAGCAATATATTGACAGAAGGTTGAGTGCTTCTCCTTCCTGTTCCCGATTATAAGATAAATAAGCGAGGCTCGAATCCAGCACCCTTGGGTCACAGCGCATTGCCTTGTGAACAAGAGGCCATTACAATAAACCACCATCAGAGACATACAAGAGGCCACTACAATAAACCACCATCAGAGACATACAAGAGGCCATTACAATAAATCACCCTCAGAGACATACAAGAGGCCACTACAATAAACCACCATCAAAGACATACAAGAGGCCATTACAATAAACCACCATCAGAGACATACAAGAGGCCATTACAATAAACCACCATCAGAGACATACAAGAGGCCATTACAATAAACCACCATCAGAGACATACAAGAGGCCACTACAACAAACCACCATCAAAGACATACAAGAGGCCATTACAAGACTCCAACGACTCGCCCCCCCTAAATCTGATATAATGATGGATCTCCACACGGTTGCAGGCTCACTGACAGTTTGCCATTTCAGGTCAAAATCCTTCTCAACTAAATCGGGAATGTACTACGTAACAATGTGGCTGTCTGTTACTGATAGGCACTTAGCACTAATACTCTGGCCATCTCTTTCTGATCCTATAACTGGGCGTTCATTAACACTATGGTGATCTCTTTCTGATCCTATAACTGGGCGTTCATTAACACTCTGGCCATCTCTTTCTGATCCTATCACTGGGCGTTCATTAACACTCTGGCCATCTCTTTCTGATCCTATCACTGGGCGTTCATTAACACTCTGGCCATCTCCTTCTGGTTTATTGTAGTGGCCTCTTGTATGTCTATAATGGTGGTTTATTGTTAATGGCCTCTTGTATGTCTATAATGACGGTTTATTGTAATGGCCTCTTGTATGTCTATCTCTGATGGTGGTTTTAGTAGTGGCCTCTTGTATGTCTCTGATGTTGGTTTTAGTAGTGACTTGGTCTCTGATGGTGGTTTTAGTAGTGACCTCTTGTATGTCTCTGATGGTGGTTTTAGTAGTGACCCTTGTATGTGATGTCTCTGATGGTGGTTTATTGTAGTGGCCTCTTGTATGTCTCTGATGGTGGTTTATTGTAGTGGCCTCTTGTATATTTCTGATGGTGGTTTGTTGTAGTCTCTTGTATATTTCTGATGGTGGTTTATTGTAGTGACCTCTTGTATATTTCTGATGGTGGTTTTAGTAGTTGCCTCTTGTATGTCTCTGATGGTGATGGCCTCTTGTATGTCTCTGATAGTGGTTTTGGTGACCTCTTGTATGTTTGATGGTGGTAGTAGTGACCTCTTGTATGTCTCTGATGGTGGTTTAGTGGTTTTAGTAGTGACCTCTTGTATGTCTCTGATGGTGGTTTGATTGTAGTGGCCTCTTGTATGTCTCTGATGGTGGTTTATAGTAGTGGCCTCTTGTATGTCTCTGATGGTGGTTTATTGTAGTGGCCTCTTGTATGTCTCTGATGGTGGTTTATTGTAGTGGCCTCTGTATATTTCTGATGGTGGTTTATTGTAGTGACCTCTTGTATATTTCTGATGGTGGTTTTAGTAGTGGCCTCTTGTATGTCTCTGATGGTGGTTTTAGTAGTTGCCTCTTGTATGTCTCTGATGGTGGTTTTAGTAGTGGCCTCTTGTATGTCTCTGATGGTTTTAGTAGTGGCCTCTTGTATGTCTCTGATGGTGGTTTTAGTAGTGGGCTCTTGTATGTCTCTGATGTTGGTTTATTGTAGTGGCCTCTTGTATGTCTCTGATGGTGGTTTTTGTAGTGGCCTCTTGTATGTCTCTGATGGTGGTTTTAGTAGTGGCCTCTTGTATGTGTCTCTGATGGTGGTCTCTTGTATGTCTCTGATGTTGGTTTATTGTGTGGCCTCTTGTATGTCTCTGATGGTGGTTTATTGGTGTGACCTCTTGTATGTCTCTGATGGTTTATTGGTGTGGCCTCTTGTATGTCTCTGATGTTGGTTTATTGTAGTGGCCTCTTGTATGTCTCTGATGGTGGTTTATTGGTGGTCTCTTGTATGTCTCTGATGTTGGGTGGCTCTTGTATGTCTCTTGTAGTTCATTTGTGGCCTCTTGTATGTCTCTGATGGTGGTTTGTTGTAGTGGCCTCTTGTATGTCTCTGATGGTGGTTTGTTGTAGTGGCCTCTTGTATGTCTCTCATGGTGTTTTAGTAGTCTCTTGTATGTCTCTGATGGTGGTTTATTGGTGTGGCCTCTTGTATGTCTCTGATGTGGCCTCTTGTATGTCTCTGATGTTGTAGTGGCCTCTTGTATGTCTCTGATGGTGGTTTTAGTAGTGGCCTCTTGTATGTCTCTGATGGTGGTTTGTTGTAGTGGCCTCTTGTATGTCTCTGATGGTGGTTTGTAGTAGTGGCCTCTTGTATGTCTCTGATGGTGGTTTGTTGTAGTGGCCTCTTGTATGTCTCTGATGGTGGTTTATTGTAGTGGCCTCTTGTATGTCTCTGATGGTGGTTTGTTGTGTGGCCTCTTGTATGTCTCTGATGGTGGTTTATTGGTGTGGCCTCTTGTATGTCTCTGATGGTGGTTTGTTGTGTGGCCTCTTGTATGTCTCTGATGGTGGTTTGTTGTAGTGGCCTCTTGTATGTCTCTGATGGTGGTTGTTGCCTCTTTGTGATGGTGGTGGCCTCTTGTATGTCTCTGATGGTGGTTTTATTGTAGTGGCCTCTTGTATGTCTCTGATGGTGGTTTGTTGTAGTGGCCTCTTGTATGTCTCTTGTATGTCTCTGATGGTGGTTTATTGTATGTCTCTGATGGTGGTTTGTTGTAGTGGCCTCTTGTATGTCTCTGATGGTGGTTTATTGGTGTGGCCTCTTGTATGTCTCTGATGGTGGTTTGTTGGTTGATGGTGGTTTATTGGTGTGGCCTCTTGTATGTCTCTGATGGTGGTTTGTTGTATGTCTCTGATGGTGTGGCCTCTTGTATGTCTCTGATGGTGGTTTTTGTAGTGGCCTCTTGTATGTCTCTCATGGTGGTTTTAGTAGTGGCCTCTTGTATGTCTCTCATGGTGGTTTTAGTAGTAGCCTCTTGTATGTCTCTGATGGTGGTTTGTTGTAGTGGCCTCTTGTATGTCTCTGATGGTGGTTTTAGTAGTGGCCTCTTGTATGTCTCTCATGGTGGTTTTAGTAGTGGGCTCTTGTATGTCTCTCATGGTGGTTTATTGGTGTTACCTCTTGTATGTCTCTGATGGTGGTTTATTGGTGTGGCCTCTTGTATGTCTCTGATGGTGGTTTATTGGTGTGGCCTCTTGTATGTCTCTGATGTTGGTTTATTGGTATTACCTCTTGTATGTCTCTGATGGTGGTTTATTGGTGTTACCTCTTGTATGTCTCTGATGGTGGTTTAATGGTGTTACCTCTTGTATGTCTCTGATGGTGGTTTAATGGTGTTACCTCTTGTATGTCTCTGATGGTGACTTATTGGTGTGACCTATTGTATGTCTCTGATGGTGGTTTATTGGTGTTACCTCTTGTATGTCTCTGATGGTGGTTTATTGGTGTTACCTCTTGTATGTCTCTGATGGTGGTTTATTGGTGTTACCTCTTGTATGTCTCTGATGGTGGTTTTTTGTATGGGACAGAGATAATATGTTCATGATGCTGTTGGTTATTTTGAATCTAACTGTGGCCTTATCATCCTATTAATCATAGAGATAATTTTATATGCAAAGATTATGTGAAATTATTTCCTTCTCTTTCCATCCATAGGCCAATTTGGTACTCGAGGCGTTTGGCAATGCGGAAACGTGTATGAATGTCAACTCTAGCAGATTTGCCAAGTTTCTCACTCTCCATATGTCTCACACAGGCAAAGTGATTGGAGGTACGGTAATTCTTGTACTACAGTAACTGTCGTCGCTGCCAATAAGCACCGTGTTTAAGAGTTTGATTTGATTTGATTTACCTACATCCACAACTAAGGTGATCTTGAGGTTTTTGGTAGGATTTTTAATTTTGCCCCGTACTGTTCTGTAAACAGCCAAGGAATCTTTAATGTGCACCTAGTTGTTGTGATCTGCACATAGGGCCTCCTTTCTTATCGCACATCTCCGATTGGGACTAGGTGTCGATCTACCTACCTGGACCAGGGAGATAGATTTAACTCGAAACAACTTGAGAACATTTTTTTCAACCGTTGGCGAGGCTCGAACCCATTACCTTTTGGTTGAGATGCCGACACGTCCTTGCCTCTTGGGCTACCGAGTCCTCGTGTTCAGGATAAAACTGGAGAATGCTTATCGCCAAAACATGCTTGAGGTGAAAATACCGAAATCAATAAAAAAAAAAAAAAAAAAACAAACAAACAAACAAACAAAATACATATTATTGTGTTCTTATTGAGGGAACGAGGTGGCCGAGTGCTTAAAAGACATTGCACTGGCACCCAGAGGCACTGGTTTCGAGCCCCACTTCAAATATTTCGCTCTTTTTCCTTGGGCAAGAAAATTTACCCTAATTACTCACTCTGGTAATTACGGGTCACTCATGTTGCATTGAGCGTCAGCTCGATAGAACCTTATATTCCTTTCTTTTTTTAAAAAGAAATTGGAAAGCCAGGCAGGATACCAGACGATGCCCGCTTCCACGGCACATTGATTACCTTGTATTGTTAACAAAGCGACCAGGTAGACTCAGGGCCTGATGCTCATGCACGCAACACACGCACACACACACACACACACACACATCTTCACACGTATCCAGATCGAACTAATCCAAGAGATAATTCTATGTGTTAAGCAATAAAACCAAGCATGCAGGCATTGTTGGTGGTCCAGATGTTGCCATTCTATGTAGTATATTGGAATCGTCACACATATTGGGGTTGGAGCGTGGTTAAGACCAAAGATACCATGCTTATGCGCATGTAGTTTCTATATTTAAAAATCGGTAGATGTCGTTTGGGTTCTATAGTCCGAAGCATGTTTAAGGACGGTGTGCGTATAGGCAGAATCGACTGTATTTTAGAGATGTAATATAATAATATATTATTTTCTCACATTCGTCTTGTTTTCTCATATATCTAGCAAAATACTATGTCCTAAGGTATAACCATTAATTATGAAGTGGCATGTCATTCCTACATTTGTTGTCATAATTTATAACCTACTCTGATGATGAGGTTAATGACATGAATCTCTTTAAATGCTTTATCTAGCAAACATGATATTTATGACATCTCACTACTGTATTTTAGATTATTAAATACATATTTTGTTTATGTATTCAAAATACACAATAATGTAATTGGTATCTTGCCATTTGTTCAGCTTTACAAATATTTTAATCATCTCGGTTAATTTACAGGTGTGGAACGGTGGCCGAATGGTTAGGCTGCTGGACTTGGAACCATGAGGTGCTGGGTTCAAATCCTAGCAAAACTAACTCTTACTTAATAGACAGTTAACTTATATATCCGATCAATATAACTAGCTCAAGGTTTTACTGGATTTAAGCATTTCATAAAACTCTTCTTTATATCACATCATAATAATAGTATATAAATAATGTCAGAATGTTTAAAATCTGAAATCTTCTATCCTTCCATAACAACAGGACAAATGAATGAATTTCTCCTGGAAAAATCTAGAGTTGTCAGCCACATGATGGGGGAGAGCAACTTTCATATTTTCTACTGGTTGTTGGCGGGGGCAAACCCAGAGGAGATGAAGCAATGTTTTTCAACAACGAGAAAAACTTCAGGTAAGGATTATAATTGAACCGTTTAAACTGAAAGGCCTTAATTGTAATTTTGACTTTCTACTTTATCTTTCAAAGTACCTCCAATTTCCAATTTCTAATTTTCACCCATGTTTTCGACTTCCCTAGCACTATGTCTTATTATAACCTTTTCCGCTTTACGCTATTGAAACCGGGATAAGCTCCGGCTCTATGGGACATAACGGCCATGAAAGAATTTCCCTTTACAATAGCACTATGTCTTATTATAACCTTTTCCGCTTTACGCTATTGAAACCGGGATAAGCTCCGGCTCTATGGGACATAACGGCCTTGAAAGAATTCCCTTTACAATAGCACTATGTCTTATTATAACCTTTTCCGCTTTACGCTATTGAAACCGGGATAAGCTCCGGCTCTATGGGACATAACGGCCTTGAAAGATTTTCCCTTTACAATAGCACTATGTCTTATTATAACCTTTTCCGCTTTACGCTATTGAAACCGGGATAAGCTCGGCTCTATGGGACATAACGGCCTTGAAAGAATTTCCCTTTACAATAGCACTATGTCTTATTATAACCTTTTCCGCTTTACGCTATTGAAACCAGGATAAGCTCCGGCTCTATGGGACATAACGGCCTTGAAAGATTTCCCCTTTACAATAGCACTATGTCTTATTATAACCTTTTCCGCTTTACGCTATTGAAACCGGGATAAGCTCCGGCTCTATGGGACATAACGGCCATGAAAGAATTTCCCTTTACAATAGCACTATGTCTTATTATAACCTTTTCCGCTTTACGCTATTGAAACCGGGATAAGCTCCGGCTCTATGGGACATAACGGCCTTGAAAGAATTCCCCTTACAATAGCACTATGTCTTATTATAACCTTTTCCGCTTTACGCTATTGAAACCGGGATAACCTCCGGCTCTATGGGACATAACGGCCTTGAAAGAATTTCCCTTTACAATAGCACTATGTCTTATTATAACCTTTTCCGCTTTACGCTATTGAAACCGGGATAAGCTCCGGCTCTATGGGACATAACGGCCATGAAAGAAATAGCACTATGTCTTATTATAACCTTTTCCGCTTTACGCTATTGAAACGATAAGCTATGGGACATATGAAAGAATTCCCCTTTTACAATAGCACTTATTATAACCTTTTCCGCTTTACGCTATTGAAACCGGGATAAGCTCCGGCTCTATGGGACATAACGGCCATGAAAGATTTCCCCTTTACAATAGCACTATGTCTTATTATAACCTTTTCTGCTTTACGCTATTGAAACCGGGATAAGCTCCGGCTCTATGGGACATAACGGCCATGAAAGAATTCCCCTTTACAATAGTTATCCTGGTTTCTATAGCGTGAAGTGGAACAGGTGATGATAATCACCTATATTGGACCGGACACTAGCCTGTTTCAGATTTTTATTATTTTTATTCCACTCCCAAGCTGTTGCTGCTGGTACTCATTTGCAACTTGTTTGTGTGAGGAAAATACGTATTAAGTGTCTTTGCAAAGGAACACAAACAATATCGGATCCAGAATTGCTAGGATTCGAACCCAGCACCTCATGAGCCCAAGTCTGGCAACCTAACCGCTTGGCCACCGACGCCACATACAAACTTATTACAGTCCGTGCCTATTTGCCCTCATTGTATCTGAGAGATAAAGGATCTGCCTACTAGTAGTTCACCTTCACCTGTGAGAAATGATGTACAGTCGGTGAGCCTGCGCTTATGCGGGGATACGGACGATAAATCCATGTTTATGGGGTTTTTTATCTTTATTTCCTCGTCTCGTTTTTGTTGTTGTTAGGTACCTGGTAGATGGAGTCTACAGTTCACCCACTCCGTCCAGACACGATCATAAAACCAAGTTTTGGGAGGTCAAAGATTGCTTGAAGTTTATTGGATTCACACCAGAGGTGAGTCAACATCAATGAGTTTCAAGGCATACCACCTTTAGAAGAACATAGACTTGACTTGACTTGATTTGACTTGACTTGATTTGACTTGACTTGATTTGACTTGACTTGATTTGATTTGACTTGACTTGATTTGACTTGTTTTGGCTTGACTTGATTTGACTTGACTTGATTTGACTTGACTTGACTTGACTTGACTTGACTTGATTTGACTTGACTTGATTTGACTTGATTTGATTTGACTTGACTTGATTTGACTTGACTTAGCGCTTTTTCTGCTAGCAATGACATCATACATAGCAGCATTGGCCGTTCTCTTTATCTCTACTATTCAGTTGTTATGTTTTTGTGTGATGTTCCGTATTAGTTGGAGGTCGGTCTGCGATGTTAGTTTCAGTGTGTTTCCTGGTACTCTTTTTTATTTTTTTTTATTTTTTTTTATTAATGTCGTTGTTTGATGTTAGTGGCAATGTCGATGCGGGTCTTCCTTCCTGTGGTCTTTTTGTTGCTGGTTGTGAACTAGTATGTCATTGACTTCTTTTTAGGGGATTTCCGGCTTTTTTTCTCTCAAAATGTGCCCATATAGTCTCCATCATACTTACAATATTTGGGAACATAAACAAACAAAACAAACAAACAAACAAATAAACAAAGGATGGTAGTTAGCTCGGTTGGTAGCACGCTTTCTTTTCATGGCGAGGCGATGAAACGCAGACTAGGTCACGGGTTCGATCCTCATGGTGGCCAGGGTTTTTAGTTCTGTGTATTGCTTGTATTTATTTCTCTTGCCTTTGTGCTTTTATGGCTTAGCTATTATTCAATGTCATTTCCTTCATTTTTTTTGGGGGGGGGGGGGGGGAACGTAGAAGAAGATAGAGCCAGAAATAAGATCATTTTTTCTTCTTTAAAAGCTATAAATGGATGAATGTTTATCTCATAAGATCAGCTTAAACTTAATACAAGAATAACGAGATCAGCCTGTACAACATACATGGTTCCATCTTCAAACATCAATGATGACCCGAACTCATTTTACCCTAGTACAATAAGGCGCTGGAACAAACGGCCAAAAGAAATTAAAGTCAGTACATGTAATAGCATTTAAAAGACAGAATTAAACATATCACTTCAAAATGCATATCTAGGCATATTTAGACCTATCTAGGCATATGTAGGCATATGTAGGCATATTTAGGCAGATCCAGGCATATACATGTATATCTAGGCCTATCTAAGCATATATAGGCATATCTAGACATATCTAGGCATATTTGGACATATCTAGGCCTAACTAGGCATATCTAGCCCTATGTAGGCATATCGTGGCATATGTATGAAATTTAAAATAATACCTAGATTGACACTGGTTGTCATTTTGCTGACAGGATGTGAATTCAGTGATGAGAACCCTAGCTGCCATTCTACACATGGGAAACATTGCGTTCAAACAAACTCCACATAATGAAGACGCTGCAATGATTCTGAGTGACGACAATGTACAGAAAGGTTGGTGTTTTCTTGTATGCAAAATGAGATTTATTATTGCTTGTGACGGTTTTGCTGTTTTTGTTTTGTTTGATTAGAATTTACCCTATCTTACAAAGTGTGGGTGAATTGAAAGGACTCAGCAGATTAAAATTAATATGTGAAAGAAAGAAAGGAAAGAAGTAGGAGCTAACAGTAGTACACCACCCAACCACACACTGATTGCTTGTGAAGGGAATAACTGTATCATTTTGGAAATATCAAACAGTTAAAATAGTTTACTGCTCATCATCTAGATCATCATCATCATCGTCATCATCACCATCATCATCATCATCATCATCATTATCATTATCATCATCATCATCATTATCATCATCATCATCATCATCAACAACATCAACATCATCATCATCATCATCATCATCATCATCATCATCATCATCATCATCATCATCATCACGTGTCTTGCTGTGTAGCGTTGACGTCATGTTCTTCCACAACCCTCGACTTCCGGTCACTCTTATCGGGTTGTTACCTAGATTATAGATCTTGACAGCAGGCAATGGGAAAAACCACGGTCAACTAATCTTCCCATGGATGTTATCTCATGATCGGAAACACAAATCAATCGAACGTCAACGACGGTAAGGGGAAGTCCAAACCGCCATCAAGCTACCTTGCCTATGTACAAAATGAATTTGAGAGACACTGTCAAAATTGCTTCTTGGAATGGTAGAACGATACTAGGATGGCTGAAGACAAAGAAAGTAAAACAACCTGATAAGAGTTTGTTGCCGCACATCATTAAATTGTCAGTGAAACTGTCTTAACGTTTATGGCAATTATTTCGTCGGTGAAACTATCTTAACGCGTATGGCAATTATTTTATCGGGGAAACTGTTTTAACGCGTATGGCAATTATTTTGTCAGGGAAACTGTTTTAACGCGTATGGCAATTATTTTATCGGGGAAACTATTTTAACGCAAATGACAATTATTTTGTCGGGGAAATTGTTTCAACGCGCAATTATTTTGTATGTATGGCAATTATTTTGTCAGTGAAACTGTGTTAACGTGTGTGGCAATTAAATTGTCGGTGAAACTGTCTTAATGCGTATAGCAATCATTTCGTCGGTGAAACTCTTCTAACGCGTATGGCAATTATTTTGTCGGTGAAACTGTGTTAACGTGTACGGCAATTATTTTGTCGGTGAAACTGTGTTAACATGTATGGCAATTATTTTGTCCGTGAAACTGTGTTAACGTGTATGGCAATTATTTTGTCGATAAAACTGTGTTAACGCGTATGGCAATTATTTTGTTGATAAAACTGTCTTAACGTGTATGGCAATATTTTATCGGGAAACTGTTTTAACGTGTATGGCAATCATTTCGTCGGTAAAACTGTCCTAATGCGTATGGCAATCGTTTCATCGGTGAAACTGTCTTACGCGTATGGCAATTATTTTGTCGATGAAACTGTCTAAGCGTGTATGGCAATCATTTCATCGGTGAAACTGTCTTAACGTGTATGGCAATCATTTTCATCGGTGAAACTGTCTTAGCGTATGGCAATCATTTCGTCGGTGAAACTGTCTTAAGGCGCGTATGGCAATCATTTCATCGGTGAAACTGTCTAAACTTGTATGGCAATCATTTTGTCGGTGAAACTGTCTAAACTTGTATGGCAATCATTTCGTCGGGCAATGTCTAAATTTATGGCTATCATTTCGTGAAACTGTCTAAACTTGTATGGCAATCATTTCGTCAGTGAAACTGTCTTAACGTGTATGGCAATCATTTCGTCGGTGAAACTGTAAACGTGTATGGCAATCATTTCATCGGTGAAACTGTAATGGCAATCATTTCGTCGGTGAAACTGTCTAAACTTATATTGCAATCATTTCGTCAGTGAAACTGTCTTAACGTGTATGGCAATCATTTCGTCAGGGGAAGAAACTGTAAATAGTGAACATTATGCTGTGCTGTTTGGAAGAAAAATGAAAATTTTGTTCAGGTGAAACATTGTCTTAACTAATAGTTATAAAGTAAGGCAATCATTTCATCGGTGAAACTGTCTTAATGATGATGATGATGATGATAATCATTTGATGATGTGAAAACTGTAATTCTTAGAACTTTTGTAGTTGTACAAATACATTTTTGTCACTGTAGGGAAATCTTTTTCAAAACTATTGTAATTAAAATTAATCATCCAGTAAGTTTTTCAAATGTAATACCGGTACCATGATTTCAGCTTTACAATGTAATACCGGTACCATGATTTCAGCTTTTACAATGTATACCGGTACCATGATTTCAGCTTTTACAATGTAATACCGGTACCATGATTTGCTTTTACAATGTATACCGGTACCATGATTTGCTTTTACAAAAAATGAAAATATTTGTTCAGATAATGTGATAAATGAGCTTTTCCATTGTTTCAAGACATCTAATAGATTATAAAGGCAAGAAAACGCTATAATGTGTTTGATCATTTGACGGACAAATTTACAATGATGATGATGATGATGATGATGATGATGATGATGATGATGATGATTACAGATAATGATGATGATGATTTTACAATGTAATACCGGATGATTACAGATTTTACAATGTAATAGGATGATTACAGATTTTAAAATGACCGGTACCATGATTACAGAAGTAATAGGATGATTAATTACAATGTAATTACCATGATTTAGTTTATGTCTTCATGATTTGTGCAGTTGTACAACACTTACATAATACCGTTTGTCATTTTTTTTACTGATTTAGGGACAATGTTAATCATGATTTCAGCTTTTCAATTAATCACCATGATTTCAGCTTTTAATTAATACCGGTACCATGATTTCAGCTTTTACAATGTAATACCGGTACCATGATTACAGCTTTTACAATGTAATACCGGTACCATGATTTCAGCTTTTACAATGTAATACCGGTACCATGATTTCAGCGTTTACAATGTAATACCGGTACCATGATTTCAGCTTTTACAATGTAATACCGGTACCATGATTTCAGCTTTTACAATGTAATACCGGTACCTTGATTTCAGCTTTTACAATGTAATACCGGTACCATGATTTCAGCTTTTACAATGTAATACCGGTACCTTGATTTCAGCTTTTACAATGTAATACCGGTACCATGATTTCAGCTTTTACAATGTAATACCGGTACCATGATTTCAGCTTTTACAATGTAATACCGGTACCATGATTTCAGCTTTTACAATGTAATACCGGTACCATGATTTCAGCTTTTACAATGTAATACCGGTACCATGATTTCAGCTTTTACAATGTATACTCGCGACATCTCGAAGTAGCATCTGATGTGACACCATGAACATTTTTCATTGTTACATCATTTGTATTCCCTTAGTTTCATCTTTATTGAGAGTGTCAGAGCAAGATTTTGTCTCGTCTATCTTGGAGGATGTCTTTATAACCAGAGGTAAATAACCACACCTTTTGTTTTCAAGCTGGATTATTTGTTGTGCTTTTTTTGTGAACTATTAAGCTTAGTATGTTTAATCTTTGTTCAAAACCTTGTTATTATTATTGTAAGTCTGAATGTTCAAGCAATTTTAAGAGCTTATTTTTAAAAGTGCATTCTGTATACATTAGGCTTTGAGTGAGAGTAAGTTTATAGGAATAATTCTTTTTTTTTATTAAAAGGTGAAAGGATGTGCCATTACAAAAGGATTTAAATTTCAGAATTGGTGACTCATACTTCATTTAAATAAGATTCACATTTTTAATTATTTCTCAATAAAAATAGATTTAATTTAATTTATGAAACTACTTTTTGTTTCATGATATTATAGTAATTATTGTACAAACTTTATTTAAATTCCAGGTGAACAGACGAAGAAGCCATTGACTGTCATACAAGCCAAGGAAAGTGTAGATGCCCTGGCAAAGGCAATTTACAGTCGACTTTTTCTTGGATTGTAAACGGCATCAACCAAATGGTGCAGTCCCCGGAATTCACAGACACACAGCCACTGTCTATCGGAATTCTCGATCTTTTCGGATTTGAAAATTTACACAGCAATAGATTTGAACAGGTGCATGTCGTAAAATGAATAGAAAATTTAAAAATCAATACGTCACTTTTTTTATAATTGTATAGTTTGAAAAGGGGGGGGGCGGGGAGAGAGTCATTGGAATTGTTCAATGGTGAACAAATAAAAGAGATCTTACCTTTTCATATTTTATGTTAATGTTAAGTTATCTCAACCCATCTCAAAAGTCTGATAATAAAATAAGAGGGGGAGGGGGAGAGACTATATTAGTAGATAAATGCTATTTTGTAGACATGTTCGCTTGTGAAGTGTCAAATGCAATGTTTCAAACTGCTGAAAACAAACAAAAAAAATTTTTGTAATGGGCCACATTAAATCTATCTAAGGCTTCTTTGTATTAATCACATATTACAAGTTTGTTTCCTTTATAGTTTTAGATTCAGGGTTGTTGCTTTTTGTATAGAGAAAGAATGGCATGAATGGATAGGAAAGGATGTCAGGTGAAAAGCCTGTCAACAGATGAGGAGGAGGAGGAGGAGGAGGAGGAGGAGGAGGAGGAGGAGGAGGAGGAGGAGGAGGAGGAAAAGAAGAAGAAGAAGAAGAAGAAGAAGAAGAAGAAGAAGAAGAAGAAGAAGAAGAAGAAGAAGAAGAAGAAGAAGAAGAAGAAGAAGAAGGAGAAGAAAGAAGATGGGGAGGGAGGAGGAGGGGAGGGATGGGGAGGAGAAGGGAGGGGAGGAGGAGGGAGGAGGGAGGAGGAGGAGGAGGAGGAGAAGAAGAAAAAAGATAGTATTGGTCATCAGCTATCAATGCCTATAAATTTGGATCTACTTGTATGTTGATGATGGAAAATATAAAGATAAAGTTAATGTTTACAGACTTTTGTTGAATTATCTCAATTGTAATTCAGCTTGTTGATGTTTCAGATGTGCATTAACATTGCTAATGAAAAGCTGCAGTCCTTCTATAACAATCAAGTTTTTGAGAACGAACTCCGAGACTGCATCAGTGAGGGTGTGCCAAGCCTCGACATCGTCTTGCCTGGCAGCCAGGAAGTCATATCTCTGTTTATGGGAGTAAGTCCATTATTTTATCTAATATTTATTAGTTTGCACATTGACTTCTCAATATTTCAGAATTTTAGACAATCTTAGTTGACACGAGGTGCCGGTGGCTCAGTCAATAGAATGTTTGACTACCACAGAGAAGAGACCAGAGTTCAATCCTCAATCCGAAAAAAAAGTAAAGCAGACGTGGAATCACCAATAATCATCATCAAAGCCTTTCTCCCCTCCTCTACTGGAGTATAGGCCATAGACTAGAGATTTCCATCTTTCCTTCTCCTGTGAGATCTTTCTTAGCTCACTGATTGGTTTGATTGGTTTGATTGGTTTGCTCTTTTTGATTGTTTGATTGGTTTGATTGGTTTGATTGGTTTGATTGGTTTGATTGGTTTGATTGGTTTGATTAGTTTGATTGGTTTGATTGGTTTGATTAGTTTGATTGATTAGTTTGATTGGTTTGATTGGTTTGATTGGTTTGATTGGTTTGATCGATTTGATTGGTTTGATTGGTTTGATTGGTTCGATTGGTTTGATTGGTTTGATTAGTATGATTGGTTTGATTAATAGAAGAGAAAGGAAATAAATAACATTTGAGGGTATGCGAGAGCATGAGTATAGGCTACATGTCATTGCTGTTCTTCATGTTTATTTTCACCTCAGAAAAACACAGGCATCTTTGACTTGCTGGATGAGGAAAGTCGATTTCCCAAAGCAACAGATGAATCTCTGGCCGCAAAACTTCATGCTACTGCAGGTAAAAGCGTTTTGGCTGGTTTGATAACATTACTTTTATTGATAACATTGCTTATATGATAACATTACTTATATTGGTAACATTGCTTATATGATAACATTACTTATATTGGTAACATTGCTTATATGATAACATTACTTATATTGATAACATTGCTTATATGATAACATTACTTATATTGGTAACATTGCTTATATGATAACATTACTTTTATTGATAGCATTGCTTATATGATAACATTACTTATATTGGTAACATTGCTTATATGATAACATTACTTATATTGATAACATTGCTTATATGATAACATTACTTATATTGATAACATTGCTTATTTGATAACATTACTTATATTGGTAACATTGCTTATATGATAACATTACTTATATTGATAACATTGCTTATTTGATAACATTACTTATATTGATAACATTGCTTATATGATAACATTACTTATATTGGTAACATTGCTTATATGATAACATTACTTTTATTGGTAAAATTGCTTATATGATAACATTACTTTTATTGGTAACATTGCTTATATGATAACATTACTTTTATTGATAACATTGCTTATATGATAACATTACTTATATTGATAACATTACAGTAATTCATAATATAATTATATTGATAACATGATTATATTGATACTATTTCTGTTATTAATAACGTTGTTGTAATTGATAACATTATTATAATTTATAACATTACTTTTATTGATAACATTACTTAAATTGATAACATTCCTCTAATTATTTTTGTCAATCAAAGGCTTAGGGTTAGGGTTAAGGTTAGGGTTAAGGTTGGGGTTGGGGTTGGGTTGGGGTTAGGGTTAGAGTTAGGGTCTGGGGATGTGGTTGGGATTGGGGTTGGGGTTAGGATAGGGTTAGGGTTAGAGTTAGGGCTGGGTCTGGGTTTGGGGCTGGGGTTGGGGTTGGGGCTAGGGTTAACGTTAGGGTTAGAGTAAGGGTTAAGGTTAGGGTTATGCTTAGCGTTAAGATTAAGGTTAGGCTTAGGGTTAGGGTTAAGGTTAGGCTTAAGGTTAAGATTAGGGTTAGGGTTAAGGTTAGGCTTAGGGTTAAGGTTAGCTTAGGGTTAAGGTTAGGGTTAGGGTTAAGGTTAGGGTTAGGGTTAAGGTTAGGCTTAGGGGTTAAGGTTAGGTTTAGGGTAGAGTTTCTTTTATTTTAAATGAATTCTTCGTACCTTTCTTTTTCAAGATCTTAATTATCCAATCTCAGTTCTCTGTATTCTTCATTTTCCTTCTAGCCTACTCATTCATACATTCATATTATCACCGTTTTTTCTATCTTTCTTTCTTTCGCCTTTCTGTTGTTCTTCTGACATCACACTGTGTGATGCCTTAATTAGTGTCTAGATCTAAATTGTAAACATTTCTCGTTTGTTGTCTGACGAAGGGTTATTTATACCCGAAACGTCACGTGTTCGTTCTGTCTTTATTCGTGTATTTTGTTATTTCTTGTCATTTTCCACTTTTTTGACTTTGTTTTGCAGGCAAATCGTATCAAGCAGTGTATAAGTGTCCAAGGTATGGCGGTCCGACCTTCACCATCGTTCACTATGCCGGCATCATCACGTACAGTCTCAGCGGTATTCTCAACACCAACCGTGATGCCCTGAGGTCCGCCCTCAGCTTCGTCATGAGAGGTAAAAAAAAGTTCCTTCAAGGCCGTTACGTACTACCCATAGAGCCGGAGCTTATTCCGGTTTCTATAGCTTGAAACGGAACAGGTGATTGATATTAATCATCATGTCCTGGGCAGGACGCAAACCTGACGCAGGTTTTTACTCCCAAGCTAGTGTTTGTACTCATTTTGCACCTGGGTCGAGTTGGGAAATACGCGTTAAGTGTCTCTCCCAAGGAATATTTCGTCAGACTTATCTTTGTTAGGATTCGAACCCAGGACCTCATGATCCCCAGTCGGGCAGCCCAACCGCTCTGCCACTGACGCTACGCGTGGTTTAACTTGACATTGCATTTTTATTTTTCATAATTATTTGAGATGGAAGCTTATTAGCTAAAATATTTCGAAATATCCATTGATCTTTTTCAATGATCATTTGTCATTGTCATTGTTAAGTAATGAATAAAAATGCTTTTAATTCCATATTGATCGTGAAATTCAACATCATAACAAGAAGACATAATGTCCTTGTTTATGAAGGCTGGAGTGATTTTGATTTGATTTGATTTGATTTGATTAGATTTGCCCACATCCACAATTAAAGTGTTCTCTGTGTTTTTTTGGTAGGATTTTGAAATTTTGCCCAGACTGCCTTGTTAACAGCTAAGGGGTCTTTAACGTGCACAGAGTGTTGTGATCTGCAGAGGACCTCCTTTTTGTCGTCAGTCACCGATGAGACTGGGTGTCGATCCACCTACTTGGACCAGGGGGTGTAGATTTCACTCGAAAAAAATCGAGAAAAATGTTTAACCGTCGACTCAGGTGCAAACCCACGATCTTTTGGTTGAGAGGCGGACACCTTACCTCTGGACTACCAAGTCCCCCAGGGTGGAGAGAAATAAAATGCTGGCATGAGGTCCAATTTGCACCTGATTTATTATTTTCCTGACCCATACATCCTTTTTACAGCATAATATTTGATGTGCTTATGGTTAAAATGAGATTTTCAACCAAATGTGTACCTAGTCTCCCCTTAAGTAAAGATATACAGTGAGGCAAAGGGTGTGTCGAAAGGCAGGAATCAGGACAAGAAATAAATATTGAAGTCCAGTAGGAGACGGGGTGGGTGAGCGTTTGTTTTGTTTTTTGGGGGGAGGGGGAGGAGGGGGATCCGATGGAGAGTTTTAAAACAGAGTAAGGAAGCCATGGTCATCACCGCTCTTTGAATTGTATTCATTGCAATGATTTCATTTACACGTATAAGAAAAGGATTAATTCTGTTCTTGTTATGTTATACATGTTTTAATCTCGTAATGCGTAAATGTGTGTAAACTGTTTGTGTGTGAAAAATAATGTATTTATAGTAAAAATGTGTTATATTTCATATTGTATTGAAGGAATTGTAACACCAAAACAATGTGCCACTTTTTGGACAATAAAGTTGTCTTATCTTATCTTGTTATCTTGAGATGGAGGGCCTTTGGGTTTTTTTTGTTTTTGTCTTGTTTTTGTTTTGTTTCGGGTTTTTTGTTGGGTTTTTTGGGTGTGGGGGGCCTGGGGGGGGGGTTAATGTTTTTTTTTTTTTGGTATTTTTTATGTGTCTATTTAAGAACATGCAGTTCATGATTAAAATTATAAGCAGCTTTTTTTTTTTCATTCTTTCATCGCTTTCTTGTGTGTTTGTTAGGTAGCACAGATCTGCTGGTCAAAGAACTGTTCCAATCTCACATGAGCCATACCGGGTCCATCAGCCCTAGCAAACGTCAAAATGTCTCACGGCATTTGAAGGGCGCAAAGTCTGCCAAGTCGGCTTTTGATTTCTTCAAAAAGCTAAAGAAATCCAAGAAAGATATTGACAAGGTAAGTTGAAGGCCTTTGATTTCTTCAAAAAGCTAAAGAAATCCAAGAAAGATATTGACAAGGTAAGTTGAAGGCCTTTGATTTCTTCAAAAAGCTAAAAAAAAATCCATGAAAGATATTTACAAGGTAAGTTGAAGGCCTGTGATCTCTTCAAAAAGCTAAAGAAATCCAAGAAGGATATTGACAAGGTAAGTTGAAGGCCTGTGATCTCTTCAAAAGCTTAAGAAATCCAAGAAGGATATTGACAAGGTAAGTTGACGACCATTTTTCATATTGATGAGATGCTTAAAGAAAAAAACACTATTGGATATTCTGACTCTACATTTGCTTTCAGAATGCAGTTAAATATATCTCACATATATATATATATATATATATATATATATATATATATATATATATATATATATATATATATATATATATTATACATGCACAGATAGGTAGATGGATTTATAGAGAGATGGATGGCTGGATGGATGGATAGATAGGAGGATAGGAAGATATAAAAAAATATTAATAGATTCATTGATAGATACATAGATAGATACATAGATAGATAGGTAGATAGATAATAGATAGATAATAGATAAATAGATAGATAGATAGATAGATAGATAATAGATAGATAATAGATAGATAGATAGATAGATAGATAGATAGATAGATAGATAGATAGATAAATAGATAGTATAGATAGATAGATAGATAGATAGATAAATAGATGATAGATAGATAGATAGATAGATAGATAAATAGATAGATAGATAGATAGATAGATTGATAGATAGATTGGTAGCTAGATTGATATATATATATATATATATATATATATATATATATATATATATATATATATATATATATATATATATATACGCAATGTATGACATAATATAAAGGAATAAAGAGAAGCAAAAACCCAATCTCATCAGTGAGCTCCACATCCTTAATTATTGCACTATGGGGTGAAATATACACTAAATCTTGAAGCAGGATAATCGCATCCTAAAGGATTAGTAATGCAGCCTGCAGAAGTCATTGGTTCGAGTCTATGTATGATGCTGACTGATTTGATTTCTATACATTCCTTTACGTTTTTATCTTGTTTTCCTTCTGATGAGGCTTTCAATTTCACAGTCATTTCACTTCTATGAGAAGCACACAATGGCGTTACCTTGAATATACTGAGGCGAAATATGACAATAAGTGACAACTCCACTAATAAAGAGAGCAAATATACTTGAATATACTGAGGCGAAATATGACAATAAGTGACAACTCCACTAATAAAGACAGAGCAAATATACTTGAATATACTGAGGCGAAATATGACAATAAGTGACAACTCCACTAATAAAGACAGAGCAAATATACTTGAATATATTGGTACACATGTATTTGCAAGAAAAGTATGTAATGCTCGCCTAATATCACGGAATTAAACCTGAACCTGCTGTGCCCTTGGGTCAAGGTGTTTTAACCAATTGGTTTGAATTTGAATCCCAGAGAAGGTAGCCCCGACGTTGTGTTTTTTGAGAACGACACTTAACACGCATTTCCCCCACTCAACCCAGGTGAAAATGAGTACAAGCATTAGCTTAGGAGTAAAAACCTGCATCAGACTAGCGTCCTGTCCAGGCGAGGACTAGCATCCCCTGTTTTGCTTCTTGCTATAGAAACCGGAATAAGCTCTGGCTCTACGGACTGTAACGGCCTTGAAGGATCTTTACTTGTTATCACCTAACCACTTTACTAATCTCTCCGACCTTCTCCACTCAATACAAATACGCACTTGCACACACACACACATACACGCGCGCCTACACACGCACACATATACACACACATAAACACACACGTGCGCACGCGCGCTTGCATGCGCTCTTTCTATCACTTTGTTGAGGAGGTAAACTTAGAAACTGAGGGAAACTTAACAATGCAAAATGGATCCCATTTTAATTTCATAACCCCATATTATTATTATATTATCTGTTACCATTAATAATAATTAAAAATAAGTTCTTATGCTTGTCAAACTTTCCTTATCTACAGAAGAAGATCGCACCAAACAAAAAAGGAAACTGTATAACAATGACATAAAGAGCAGGAAACACATTGACATATCATTTCAAAAAAGTAAGTTCAAGAATCATGAAAAGAGCAGGAAACACATTGACATATCATTTCAAAGTAAGTTCAAGAATCATGAAAAGAGCAGGAAACACATTGACATATCATTTCAAAGTAAGTTCAAGAATGAAAAGAGCAGGAAACATGATATCATTTCAAAGTAAGTTCAAGAACATGGGGCACGAACACATTGACATAGCATTTCAAAGTAAGTTCAAGAATCATGAAAAGAGCAGGAAACACATTGACATATCATTTCAAAGTAAGCATTTCAAAGTAAGTTCAAGAATCATGAAAAGAGCAGGAAACACATTGACATATCATTTCAAAGTAAGTTCAAGAATCATGAAAAGAGCAGGAAACACATTGACAAATCATTTCAAAGTAAGTTCAAGAATCATGAAAAGAGCAGAAACACATTGACATATCATTTCTTTTAAAAGTTCAAGAATCATGAAAAGTCGAGGAAACACATTGACAAATCATTTCTTAAGTTCAAGAATCTTCTTCTTCTTCAACACTTCTTTTCATTTTTTTTCTTCTTGAAAAAATTAAACAAACAAACAATTCTTCTTAGACTCGTTCTCTTTTTTTCTTCAATGGAATCGGTCGTTGTTGATTTTTACTTTTATGGGGGTTTCTTAATTACTTACGGTTTTTCTTCTTTTTTTCTTCAAAAATTAAACAAACAAACAATCTGTAGACTCGTTCTCTTCTGAACTACAATGGAATGTTGAGACATTTACCTATCATACTTGAGGTGTATGAAGATAATACTTTATTTTGATTTTTAAACAATTTTATCAAGAATTTCTTGCCCTAAAGCATTTCTAATTTCTTCCTATGCCCATGATTGTTTCTGTTTTATTTCAATCGTCAATGAGCTAACAGACATAGGCCAAAATGGAACTGATTTATTTTAATACTCCTCATTCTCTAGTTTATCACTATCATCAAGTTAAATGAGGATAAGAATTAATATGAGCCGAGACATTCCTGAGTTATCATGTACGTTTCATTTTGGCCTATGTCACTGGCAGAGTCAGGTCAAAAGAGTTTTTTTTTCCTTTTTTCAAAACCACCAAAAAATGACTCAGAGGCCAAAATATCAGCTAGCACACTGACGATACGTAAGGGACATCAATAGATCAGTCGGTAGAATTTCTGACTACTTTTCAGGAGACTCAAGTTTGATTCCCTGTCCAGATAAAAAAATTCTGGCCCTCTTGTTGTGTCAACCTAGCAGCGAAAGAGGTAGCTAGCTAGTTCTGATCAGACTTGGCGACTTTAAAGTTGGCATGGAATGCGATGACAAACTACTACATTGTGCCGTATGCCGTAACAAAATCAGGACTCTACTGACCTCCTGATGACCCTACGCTCACATCTGACTATGTGTGCGGTGTAATAGTCAATAGAATGTTTATATTATGATTTGCTGAAACCGAGACGTATTTCTTTAAATAATTATTTTCTTTAACCACACCTATACTTCTAATTAAATCTTTCGACTCGGTAGTTCAGAGGCCTCTCAACCAAAACTAATGAGTTCGATCCCCGTCGACGGTTAAAAAATGTTCTCGAGTTTTTTAGAGCAAAATCTCCCCCCTCCCCCTCCCCCCCCTGGTCCAGGTAGGTTGATCGACACCTAGTCCCATCTGAGACGGACGATCAAAATAAAAGTCCTGTGTGCAGATCACAACATTCTGTGCACGTTAAATATCCCTTAGCTGATTTTACAGGGCAGTCCAGGCAAAATTAAATATCGTACCAAAAAAAACAAAAAAAACAACCCGAGATCACCTTAGTTGTGGGTGTGGGTAAATCAAATCCAAATCAAGTTGTACACATTTTCTATGAACAGAATTCCCTACATGACTTACTGGCACGCATTGAAAGCTCGTCGTGCCATTTCGTGCGGTGCATCAAACCCAACAAGGAGAGAAACCCGATGGAAGCGACAGGTGACTACGTACTGGGCCAACTCTACTGCACTGGGGTCAACGAGACTGTCAGAATTCGGAAATCTGGATTTGCTCTGAGGGCCACGTTCACACAGTTTATCAAATTGTATGGCATCTCGTTTTATTTTATCTTTATCATTAATTTGTGTGTTTAGATCAGATAGATTTCTTTTTTTCCTTTGAAAGATGTGTACGTGACATCAAATATATTATGTAAAGTTGTAGGCCATTCATGTTTTCTGTCTTTAAAGAAAAGAAAACTATCTACAATCATGCGTTATAAGAATTAAGATATTATCGTAAATTCGTTTGAAAAGATCGGGGGGGGGGGGGGTCTTCTTTTGTAAAATATTCAGAGTTACATGGTATTTTATGGATATCGGTATTTTTTAAGGGGGGTTAGTATTGACTTGATGCATCGTAAATCTAAAACGGTCAACAATAAAAAGAAAATAAACCAAAACAAAGAACAACTCAGTAAATACATCTTGATATCATTTTAAATAAAAGACATTATCTGCAGTATTTTTAGTTTTGTCTTCTTTATTGCAAGCCCTTCTTTCTACCTTCTTTATTGGTTCGATTTTACTTCCATTCAGATATCCAACCTTGACCTTCCTGTCTGTCAATGTCAAGGACTACAGTGCTACGGATCCAGTTGCCGCATGCAAAGCTCTAGTGCACAAATACAAAATCAACGAATACAAGGCAAGAATAAATCTTCTCCTATCTTTCATCAAACACGTTTTTTTCTTCTTATCAATATAATTTTTCTCTCACTATTTTGTATCCTTTCTTTTAAGGTTTTTAACAATCAATTTGTTATATCTTTTAATATATATATTTTATAAAATTTCAATATAATGGAAAAACATGAAAGAGAAAAACATGGTCTTGACAACATGACTTACAGCTGAAAACATGTATAAATTTTGTGAGAAAAAAGAATGATTAAAATGGGCTCTCACACACATTGGTTGGTGAGTTGTAATGTGTCTGAATATTAAACAGCACAACATGCGATATTTATGATATTTATGATATTTATGATATTTATGATATTTATGATATTTATGATATTTATAAAATTTTGAAGAAGTACCGTAGCTCAGACATCATTTTATTTAAGAGGATAGTGTCAGGTCAGGAAATGAGTACAGGAAAAGGAACAATTTTGTTTTCTTGTTCTTCGTCATCTTTTTCATGCCCACTGACAAACCCAAGTCTTTAGTGTTGTTGTCGACACCCAAGGAAAATATTAAACCTAAGTGAAGAGGCGTGTGTGTGTGTGTGTGTGTGTGTGTGTGTGTGTGTGTGTGTGTGGAGATTGTGTTTTGGAGATCTGTTTGCTTTTATCTAGAAGGAGACCGTTGGTTTTAAATGAAACCTTCATAGGATCATCGATATTATTGCTCCTAAGACATGAAATGTAACAATACATTTATATTTAAGCGCCTTATGATTGTTGTAGAAGTTGTGTGTGCAGTATCTTGTGTATACATGTATATGTGTGTGTGTGTGTGTGTGTGTGTGTGGAATAGTGTGTGCGTGTGTGTGTGTGTATGTGTGTGTGTGTAGTTTAGTGAGTGTTCAGTGTGGCTTTACATTTCCGTATAATTTATGCAAGCCGCTCCCTAGCCCTAATCTGGTATAGGGCTCACTAAGTTTCTTCAAAGATGGATTTGCATGGGTATTACTGTTGCGAGTGTCGGGTTGGTTGTTCTGTCACGTCCTCTTGCCCATGCAGAGTAGTTTTCCCAATATATATATTTATTTTTATTTTATTTTTTTTTTTTTTTTATTTTTTTTTTATTATTTTTTTTTTTTTTATTTTTTTTTTTTTTTTTTTTTTTTTTACCTTGTATCTGCTATAGTATAATGCTTTCCATCAAATAGTACCTCCATGTGGCAGTGATGGCCGAGAGGTTACGATGTCCAACTTGGGATCATGAGGTCCCGGGTTTAAATCCCAGTAAAGCTAGGTCCGATGTTGTGTTCCTTGGAAAAGACGCTTAACGTGCATTTCCCCCACTAGAACCTAGGCACGAATGGATACATGCACTAGCTTGAAAGTAACAATCTCCGTCACCAGGAGGTGATTATTGTCACCTGTTCCACTTCACCTTTTAGAAACCGGGATTAACTCCGGCTCTATGGGCCGTAATGGGCTTGAAGGAACTGGTACCTCCATTGCATACCACAGAATTCTCGGTTATGAAATGGCAACACTGTCTGTTTCCCCAGTTTAAAAAGCACTTTTATTCTCCATTGTTTTGTTGGAGTTTTGTTTTTGTGGTATATTTTTTTATAATTTGTTTTAACGGTGTAGTAATACTGGGAGAAGAATAGAGAGGGCCATAAGAAATTACACTGTGTATTTGTAGCTGTAGAAAAAGCATATGACAGAGTTCCAAGAGAAGAACTGTGGTATAGCATGAGGAATTCGGGTGTAGCACTAGCAAATAAATATGTGAAGGTAGTCCAAGATATGTATGAGGGCAGTACAACAGCAGTTATGTGCTCTTTTGGGGCTACCGATGGTTTCCAGTTGAAGGTAGGATTGCACCAGGGATCGGACCTCAGCCCTGTCTTGTTTTCTATAGTAATGGACACGTTAACAGATTAAATTAAACAGGAAGCACCATGGTTAATGATGTTTGCAGATGACATAGTGATATACAGCGTCTCAATGGAGGGTCTGGAAGTAGGTTTAGAGAAGTGGAGAAATGCTATAGAAAGAAGAGGAATGAAAATCAGTAGAAGATAAACAGAATACATGTGTGTAAATGAGAAAGAGAATGAAGAAACCATAAGACTGCAGGGAGATGAGGTGAGAAGGGTGGAGGAGTTCAAGTACCCAGGGTCAACTGCACAAAGCAATGGGGAATGTGGGAGATAAGTCAAAAGAAAATACAGGCAGGATGGAATGGATGGAGGAAAGTGACGGCAGTGATATGTGATAAGATGAAAGGGAAGGTGTATAAAACAGTAGTTCGTCCAGCAACGATGTATGGCCTGGAATCCGTTGCCCTGACAAAACGACAAGAAGAAGAGTTAGAGGTGACTGAGATGAAAATGTTGCGGTTCTCCTTGGGTGTGTCAAGGTCAAGGTTGGATGAGATTCGGAATGAACACATCCGAGGGGAAACCCAAGTAGGTAGGCTAGGAGGCAAAGTTAGGGAAAGCAGACTGAGATGGCTGGGACATGTAAAGAGAAGAGATATGAAATATATTGGACAGAAGATGTTACGGATGGACATACCGGGCAGGAGGAAGAGGGGAAGACCAAAACGAAGTATATGGATATGATGCAGGTAGACATGAAGATCGTTGGTGCAAGAGATGGGGACAAACAGGATAGGACAAGGTGGAGAAAGATGATCTACTGTGGCGACCCCTTAACGGGAAAAGCCGAAAGACGACGAAGAAGTTTTAATAGTTTAGTAGACAAAGACATCTGTAATTCAAAAATATGAGAGAGAGAAGAGAGAGAGAGAGAGAGAGAGAGAGAGAGAGAGAGAGAGAGAGAGAGAGAGAGAGAGAGAGAGAGAGAGATTTCAGAGAGAGAGAGAGAGAGAGAGAGAGAGAGAGAGAGAGAGAGAGAGAGAGAGAGAGAGAGAGAGAGAGAGAGAGAGAGAGAGAAGGGAAAGAGAGAGAGAGAGAGAGAGAGAGAGAGAGAGAGAGAGAGAAAGAGAGAGAGAGAGAGAGAGAGAGAGAGAGAGAGAGAGAGAGAGAGAGAGAGAGAGAGAGAGAGAGAGAGAGAGAGAGAGAGAGAGAGAGAGAGAGAGAGAGAGAGAGAGAGAGAGGGGAGAGAGAGAGAGAGAGAGAATTACAATTTATACTATAGTGAAAACACAAGTTCCAACACTTTTACGTAGAGCACCCAGTTGTGCTGGTCAGACTCGTATCTTGTATCCATTGTTTTTTATTGATGAAAAAACTTGATGGTAAATTATTTTCTAAGAATGGACAGAATTTTGATAATTTCTGTTTCTGTTCTGCAATACCACAGGTTGGGAAAACAAAACTGTTCATGCGACAAAGAGAAGTAACTCGTCTTGATGAACTGGAAAGAGTTACTCTCAGAAAGACTGTAAGAGCGCAGACAGGTAGGTTTCATTGTTTGACTAGATGGGGATACTGTAGTTCAGAGGCAAGTGTCGGCCTCTCAATGGAAAAAGGTTCAAGGCCCACCAACGATTGAACAATTTTCTCGAGTTTTTTTATTTAGTAAAATCTAATCCTCCATAAACATTATGATGAAAACGCCATTGTGCTTTCAAAGTAAGGTATGGTCAAACTTTCGTATGGCGTTTGGAAGAAAAGATTTAAAATATCTCTCAGTGCGGGATTTTAAATGTATAAGTCGACCGCTTCTACTAGTTGTTTTGGGTATGGAGAAAAGAGGGTGGGTGTTGTCTTTAAGTATACTCCTGAGTTTGATCTTGCATTGAATCTCATACAGATCTTCAAAGTTCTCCGGCTCTACACCATTTATGAGTTTCCCTATGTGTTTCAGTGTCCTATTAAATTTCTTCTTTTCTCTATCTCTTGTATTTCCTCCCCATGCAGTGATACTAAAAATAATAATACTCTTTATGCACGCTTGATGGAAAAGTCTTATTAGAGGGTTGTCAATTTGAAACTTATAAAGCTTCCTCATAAAATACATTCTTTTGTTCACGTTCTTTAAAACTTTATTTGATTGTTTTGTCATTCTAGCCTCCTGTCAAAAATTATGCCAAGATATTTATATTCATTAACTTCTCAACTATTTCATCTTTTATAACAATATCATTATTCACAAATTAGTACTTAATTTTAAACAGAAATAATTTGAAAACTGCATGATACAAATTTGTTATTTGATGAAGCTGGGTTGTTTTGTTTTGGTTTTTTGGGGGTTTTTTGGGGGAGGGTTTGGGGGGGGGGGGGGGGGGGGGTTGGGGTTTTTGTGTGTGTTGGTTTTTGTGATTTTCAAAAAAAATTTGTCTACACAAGTGAGGAATAATTTGCTAGGAATTTTTATTGTCTCCTCAATTATTTATTTGTTTACCGGTTCCGTTTTTGGAAGGGGGAAATAACTCTAGATGAAAAATGTTAACAGTCTCGGAATAAACTGGCTTACTCCCTTCACATGAGTGAATATCTTGAAAGATTTTCTAACGTATCAAAACAGTGCATGTTTTTTTTTTTTTTTAAATTGTGCATTGATGTGAACGTCTAAAACTTAAAAGAAAAGAAAATTGTGCATTGATGTGAACATCTAAAACTTAAAAGAAAAGAAAATTGTGCATTGATGTGAACATCTAAAACTTAAAAGAAAAGAAAATTGTGCATTGATGTGAACGTCTAAAACTTAAAAGAAAAGAAAATTGTGCATTGATGTGAACATCTAAAACTTAAAAAGAAAGAAAATTGTGCATTGATGTGAACATCTAAAACTTAAAAAGAAAAAGAAAATTGTGCATTGATGAACATCTAAAACTTAAAAGAAAAGAAAATGCATTGTGCATTGATGTGAACATCTAAAACTTAAAAGAAAAGAAAATTGTGCATTGATGTGACACTAAAATCTAAAAAAAAGAAAAGAAAATTGTGCATTGATGTGAACATCTAAAAAAAGGAAAGAAAATTGTGCATTGATGTGAACATCTAAAACTTAAAAGAAAAGAAAATTGTGCATTGATGTGAACATCTAAAACTTAAAAGAAAAGAAAATTGTGCATTGATGTGAACATCTAAAACTTAAAAGAAAAAGAAAATTGTGCATTGATGTGAACATCTAAAACTTAAAAAGAAAAAGAAAATTGTGCATTGATGTGAACATCTAAAACTTAAAAAAAAGAAAATTGTGCATTGATGTGAACATCTAAAACTTAAAAGAAAAGAAAAGTGTGCATTGATGTGAACATCTAAAACTTAAAAGAAAAGAAAAATTGTGCATTGATGTGAACATCTAAAACTTAAAAGAAAAGAAAATTGTGCATTGATGTGAACATCTAAAACTTAAAAGAAAAGAAAATTGTGCATTGATGTGAACATCTAAAACTTAAAAGAAAAGAAAATTGTGCATTGATGTGAACATCTAAAACTTAAAAGAAAAGAAAAAAACATCTAAAAAAAGAAAAGAAAATTGTGCATTGATGTGAACATCTAAAACTTAAAAAGAAAAGAAAATTGTGCATTGATGTGAACATCTAAAACTTAAAAGGAAAAGAAAATTGTGCATTGATGTGAACATCTAAAACTTAAAAGAAAAGAAAATTGTGCATTGATGTGAACATCTAAAACTTAAAAGAAAAGAAAATTGTGCATTGATGTGAACATCTGAACATCTAAAACTTAAAAGAAAAGAAAATTGTGCATTGATGTGAACATCTAAAACTTAAAAGAAAAGAAAATTGTGCATTGATGTGAACATCTAAAGAAAAAGAAAATTGTGCAAAACTTAAAAGAAAAAGAAAATTGTGCATTGATGTGAACATCTAAAACTTAAAAGAAAGAAAAATTGTGCAAGAAAAAAAAAATTGTGCATTGATGTGAACATCTAAAACTTAAAAGAAAGAAAAAGAAAAGAAAATTGTGCATTGATGTGAACATCTAAAACTTAAAACTTAAAGAAAAGAAATTGTGCATTGAAAAAGAAAAGAAAATTGTGCTGTGGTGTTGACTGAAAAATGTCAGCGATTGTCGGGTTTGGTTAATTTCCTAAGGTCAGGGGCGAAGGGAGGGGGGAGAGGTTTCTTATGGGTTTTTTCATTTTCGTTTCGTTTTCTTTTCTACTTTTTGTTTGACCCCCACCCACCCATCCACCTCCCACCCCGACCTTTATTTATATTTCACTTCCTTTGCTTCTGGGTGATGGATTCCTATCGTTGTCTGTTGTTTGGTTTTATTGAAGTATTC
>JAXRKP010000013.1:115000-125000 GCA_037039925.1 Doris montereyensis | reverse complement strand
GGACCTGAAGCTAAACATTGAAAAGATTGAATCATAGGGACCTGAAGATAAACATTGAAAGTGATTGAATCCTAGGGATCTGAAGGTAAACATTGAAATTATTTAAGTCAAAGGCAATAAAAACATTTTTCTGATTGAATTATGGACCACGGCACCTTTCTGAAAGGATAAATTTATATAGATAATTGCAAACATTGAAATAAGAAATTAATCATAAAAACATTTTTTAAATAGTTGAATTTTAGTAGAGACCTCATAGCAAACATTAAATGATACAATGCTGTACTTGAAGCTAAACATTGAAAGTGATTGATGTGGTTTTATATAAACACATATACGGGACCTGACAAACATTGAACATCATTGTACCATTTCCATGAGGAGCCAAACATTGAAAGACAGAATCTGGCTTAAGACAAAAACAGAACATCATTGAAACTGAGAAGCTAGACATTGAGAATGATTGGGAGACAACCTGGCTAAGACAATGAGAAAAGCATTGAATCATAGGGACAAGATAAAGATTGAAAGGATTTTAAAGGGAAGCTAAGAAATCTTAAGTCAAAGGCAATAAAGAATTTTTCCATTTCCGGAAAGAGCACCTTAGTAAAGGTTTAGAAAGATAATTGCATTACAAATAAGAAATGCAAAGGGACATTTTTTAAATAGTCTGCTGTAACTGTCATATCGGGACTCTATAGTATGAGAAGGTGTTTTGAATGAAATGGCGTGGATGGGATAAATCCGATGACGACAGTGTGAACATTTTGTACCATTTCCCGAGTATAAAGTCCATCTTTATCTTTATAGACAAGAGAAGATGTCTCCAGGAATTTCCATGAGTAGGTGGGGTTTTATTGGCGTATAGACAATGATGAAATCATTGACCATTTCCATGAGTATTAGAGTCTTGGGGGTTTTATTGCGTATTCAATTCATTGCAGATTCCAGTATTAGAGTCTTGGGCTTTTACAGGAAACAATAAATTATCAAAATCACAGACTAAAACATATCAGATCGGGACCGGTAGGAATAAGGTGGGACCCCAAACCCATCGGACTTTCAAAATTTCGACCTTGTAATGATAACAAGTTTAAGAATGTCTGCTAGCACCCCCCCCGGATAAGGTGGGATCTTCAATAGTCCCATTGAAAACGGACTATAAGACACCTTCAATGGGTGTTGAATGGAAAGGTCCTTCAATGGGTGTTGAATGGAGAGGTCACTAAGAAGGTGTTGAATGGGGAGGTCACTCAATAGGTATTGAATGGGAGGTCAGATCAATAGGTGTTGAATGGAAAGGTCCTTCAATGGGTGTTGAATGGGGAGATCACTCAATAGGTGTTGAATGGGAGGTCACTCAATGGGTGTTGAATGGAGAGGTCAATCAATAGGTGTTGAATGGGGAGGCAGTGAATAGGTATTGAATGGGGAGGTCACTCAATAGGTGTTGGAATGGGGAGGTCACTCAATTGGTGTTGAATGGAGAGGTCACTCAATAGATGTTGAATGGGAGTGGACTCAATAGGATTGAATGGGGAGGTCACTCAATGGGTGTTGAATGGAGAGGTCACTCAATAGGTGTTGAATGGAGAGGTCACTCAATGGGTGTTGAATGGAGACGTCACTCAATAGGTGTTGAATGGAGATGTCACTCAATAAGTGTTGAATGGGGAAGGTCACCTCAATAGGTGTTGAATGGGAGGTCACTCAATAGGTGTTGAATGGGAAGGTCACCAATGGGTGTTGAATGGGGGAGGTCACTCAATAGATTTTAAATGGGGAGGTCACTCAATAGGTGTTGAATGGGAGGTCACTCAATAGGTGTTGAATGGGGAAAGTCACTCAATAAGTGTTGAATGGGAAGGTCACTCAATAGGTGTTGAATGGGAAGGTAACTCAATAGGTGTTGAAATGGGGAGGTCACTCAATAGGTGTTGAATGGGGAGGTCACTCAATAGATGTTGAATGGGGAGGTCACTCAATAGGTGTTGAATGGGGAGGTCACTCAATAGGTGTTGAATGGAGAGGTCACTCAATAGGTGTTGAATGGGAGGTCACTCAATAGGTGTTGAATGGGGAGGTCACTCAATATGTGTTGAATGGGAGGTCACTCAATAGGTGTTGAATGGGGAGGTCACTCAATAGGTGTTGAATGGGGATGTCACTCAATAGATGTTCAATGGGGAGGTCACTCAATAGGTGTTGAATTTCACTCAATATGTTTGAATGGTCAGGTCAGGGAGTTCAATGCCAGGTCACTCAATAGGTGTTGAATTTTCTACTTTTTCTTTGTCTACCAGTCAGGAGGCCGAGTTAAATATTCCGGACAAAGTGCTGGCCCTCCTGTGGACCCACCAGCAAATAGATAGCAAGATGTATTTACACTGGGAGAAAATACAGGCGGTAAGGGGAGCAATGACAAACTACCAGCGAAATGGGTAACAAGATCTATTTACACTTGGAGAAAATACAGGCGGTACGGAAAAGCAATGGCAAACTACCAGCGAAATGGGTAACAAGATCTATTTACACTGGGAGAAAATACAGGCGGTAAGGAAAGCAATGGCAAACTGCCATAATAGTATGCCATGCGCCTAAAACAAAATCAAAACTTTACTCCTGATTACCCTACGCCCAAGTGCCAGTATAGGATTTATGTTACTTTACATAATAATAGAAACACGTAATTTTGATTGGACATTTGAATGCTTTTTTTTACATAACATCTGTCTATGCATGTTCATTACATTAGGAAGGATCGGTTTGTTTTCCTATTGTTGTTGTTTTCAAACATCACTTGGAGTCAGGGAGGAAACTGTTTTCCCCGTGACAAAGTTTAGTGGATCATATGGTACTAGGGTATAAGTACAGGCTCTTTTACTTTACATCATTTATTTCAACGCAGCCTATACCATTTCAACTCCCTAAATCATTTGGGAGTAAGAGCACAGCTGTTTGTTAAGCGATTCATACTAAATGTACCAATCTGACAAGATCCAAATCTGCTTATATATAACTGGGTACTTTGATTTCAATGAGGAATGGAAAACAAATTACTTTTTTTTCGTAGAGCACAACATTGCGAAAGAAACCTGGATCAGCCAGGGTATAAGGCCTCTTGTTCACAGCCACCGTTTTGTTCATCATCAAATACTGATGGAAACGTTAAACAGTATGCCTCACCACTTGTGTAGTCCATAGTGTTGGCTTTCTTCATCATCAAATACTGATGGAAGCCTTGAATATTATGCCTCAATATTTGTGTTGTCCACCGCCATCACTTTGTTTATCATCAAATTAAATGCTGAGGGAAACGTTAAACAGTATACCTCACTACTCGTGTAGTCCACAGCCACCGCATCGTTCGTCGTGACATGCTGACGGAAGTGTTAAACAGTCAACAGTCCCCGCATATCTCATCATCAAATACTGATGGAAACGTTAAACATTATGCCTAGCTACTTGTGTCGTCCCCAGCGTCCGCTTTTACTTTTCACCACTCCTCACCGCACCGCACCACCGCACCTCACCGCACCTCACCACACCTCACCGCACTGCACCACACCTCACCGCACCTCACCGCACCTCACCACACCTTCACCGCACCTCACCGCACCTCACCGCACTCACCGCACCTCACCGCACCTCACCACACCTCACCGCACCTCACCGCTCTTAATTGTGACAAATACGTACAGATCGTATAGATGGTCGTTATTCGTAGAATCCTCTCCGCTTTGTAAATGTGCATTTTGACACTTGAAGAGTGCTATCCAATGCCATCCACTTCATCAGTAGGCGAAATACGCCGTAAATAAAATAGGCCTAAGTAAGCATACCTTGAAGATCCTTTGAAAGTGTAACATCTCCCTGACGGCAATTTCATAAGATTTACCCAATCCTTCATAGTTAGTTGTTGCCACACATACAGCCCGAGCTTTATTGGATCTTCAAGATATGCTTATTTCCTATATTTACAGCAAATTTCGCTTAAAAGCCTTTCAATTGCTGTCTGTCTCCAACCATGCTATGTAAGGTCCCCCAGTTTCTTAACATCACTGTCTTTTTCTTTCTTTCTTTCTCCTTTATGTTTTTTCTTCTGACATCACATTGTGTGATGCCGGAGGTATTACTTAGATCTAGATTCTAAATATTTCTCGTTTGTTGTCTGACGAAGGGTTATACCCGAAACGTCACGTGTTTGCTCTGTCTTTATTAGTGGAGTTGTCACTTATTGTCATATTTCGCCTGTAAGGTCGCCCAGGTAAGTCCCGTCTCTTTCTATAACGGTAAGTGAAACATGTGATAATAATAATATATCGCTTGCTATGATGACTCTCGTAGCACACTACCATTTCCTTACCAATTTCACCCAGGGGAACTTCATACAGATGCTGGCCATCGCACATCAGGCTTGTCTTACACGGGCACGTCCCGTAGTGCATTTTCTGAGTACTGAATTGTCTCGACACGTAGCATCCTGTCAGGGATGGGGTGGGAGAGGGGGGCGTGAAGAGAGAAAAGAGTATGCATGAGTTAAATGTAATAATTGTAAAACAGTAAAAAAATTTTTGATAATTTTAAAGTTAAGTTCTATACAGCCGGCCCTTATTCTAGTTTCGATTTGATTTGATTTGATTTACCCACATCCACAATTAAGGTGATCTCGGGGGCTTTTTGGTAGGATGTTGTGATTTTGCCCGGACTGCCCTGTAAACAGCCGAATGATCTTTAACGTGAACAGGGTGTTGTGACATGCACAAGGGATCTCCTTTTTATCGTCTGTCTCCGACGGGACTATCTGGCGATTCACCTACCTAGACCAGAGGGGGGGGAGAGATTTTGCTTGAAAAAACACGAGAAAAATTGTTCAACCGTCGGCGGGGCTCCAACTCACTCCCTTTGGGTTGAGAGGCCGACGCCTTGCTTCTGGACCACTGAGTCCCTCCAGTTTCCATAGCTTGAAGTGAAACAGGTGACAAACAGTTCGTCAACTCCTGAACATGACACTCAGTGTGTCTCAGAATTTACTCCCCACCTGCAATTGGCTCCAATTAATTTGCATTTGAGAAAATGTGTGTTCAGTAAGTATCCTTCCTAATGAACACTATATTGGACCCAACATTGCTATGATGCGAACCTATAACCTCACGATCCCAAGTCCTGCAGATTAAAACTGCGAAGTCACCGATGCCATGCCAAGTGTAACACAGTACAGCACCAATTTCTAGACAACTATACATAGACTATTGGTATATATACACTGTAACACAGTACAGAATCAATTTTTAAATAACTATGTACACTATTGATATACATGCCAAAGTGTAACACAGTACAGCACCAATTTCTAGACAACTATACATACACTATACATGTCATGCCAAATGTAACACAGTACAGAACCAATTTCTAGACAACTATACATACACTATTGACATACATGTCATGCCAAATGTAACACAGTACAGAACCAATTTCTAGACAACTATACATACACTATTGGTATACATGTCATGCCAAATGTAACGCAGTACAACACCAATTTCTAGACAACTATACATACACTATTGCTATACATGTCATGCCAAATGTAACACAGTACAGTGCCAATTTCTAGACAACTATACATACACTATTGCTATACATGTCATGCCAAATATAACACAGTACAGCACCAATTTCTAGACAACTATACATACACTATTGCAACATATTTTCGTCTAAATGTACACAGTATTTCTACAACTATTGCTATACATGTCATGCCAAATGTAACACAGTACAACGCCAATTTCTAGATAACTATACATACACTATTGGTATACATGTCATGCCAAATGTAACACAGTACAACACCAATTTCTAGATAACTATACATACACTATTGGTATACATGTCATGTCAAATGTAACACAGTACAGTGCCAATTTCTAGACAACTATTCATACACTTTGTAATCATGCAAATATAACGACAACTGGTTTCTAGACAACTATACATACACTATTGCTATACATGTCATGCCAAATATAACACAGTACAACGCCAATTTCTTATACATACACTATTGGTATACATGTCATGTCAAATGTAACACAGTACAGCACCAATTTCTAGACAACTATTCATTATTGCTATACATGCCATGCCAAATGTAACACAGTACAACGCCAATTTCTAGATAACTATACAGGTGTTAATGAGTATCCAGCTACAGAGATGCAAAGCTTGTAATCACAACGACACTGGTCCAAGCCCCATAGTGAGGTTTTCAGTTGTATTCAAAAGCTTAACACATGCTCAGGTGTGAATGAGTCTTGTGCATGCGCCCCAAAACATGAGAATGACTGAATGAAATGGCCTGCTGGGGGCTAAATGATGTACAGTCGATGAGCCTGCGCTTGTGCAGGGGACGCGGACGATGAATCCATATTTATCTATTTTATCTTTAGGTGAGCATAAACAAAAATGAACTTTAAGAGCTAATTTGTTATCCACCTCTGACTTGAAACACGGTAGTTGGTATAAAAATGCATTTCAATGGTCATGTTTAAACTAGTGCAACGGTTTGATGGCTTGGACAGCAGAAACTACATAGTTTACGTAATAATAACATACAATAGCGTTTATATTCATAATTTAAAAAATTAGTAATGTCACGTAACCAAACAAGAAAAAGAAAGGAAAAATATGCATGCTTGTGGAAAACTAACTGATAAGAAAACGAAATGGGAAAAAATGCATAACTATGTGTAAATGAAAATTAAATCACTCGTATAAGTAAAAATATATTGTGTTATGCAAGAGTTTCGTCTCACCAAAAGACAGGTGTTTATTATCACTACTTGAAATTGTTATTTAACAAGGCCGCATGTATGCAATTGTATCGCAAACATTGTATTTTTAGCAATTGCGTAATCATTTTTGAGGGACAAAGGTGTCTCAAGAGTTGAACAGAAGTGGAGAAAATAGCCCAGGACATAGGGAGATTCCACTTGGTGGCATAATCCACAAATTAGGGTGGAACGGTTGATGAAGGTAATAGCCCAGAAAAAGAAAGGAAAAATATCCACAACTTGTGTGAAATGGCTGATAAGAAACCCAAATGGGAGATTCCACTTGGTGGCCAATATCCACAACCAGGTGGAACAGCTGATGAATTAAAGCTTAGGAAAGACGGAATACTATGGTGGCCAATATCCACAACCAGGGGTGGAACAGCTGATGAAGGTAATAGCCTAGGAAAGACGGGAGATTCCACTTGAAATTGTTATTTATCCACAATCCAGGTGGAACAGCTGATGAAGGTAATAGCCCAGGAATTGAGGGAGATTCCACTTGGTGGACAATATCCACGACCAGGGTGGAACAGCTGATGAAGGTAATAGCCCAGGATAGAGGGAGATCTAATTTTGCGGCCAATATCCACAACCAGGGTGGAACAGCTGATGAAGGTAATAGCCCAGGATAGAGGGAGATTACACTTGGTGGCCAATATCCACAACCTAGGGGTGGAACAGCTGATGGTGGTAATAGCCCAGGATAGAGGGAGATTTCACTTGGTGGCCAATATCCATAACCAGGGTGGAACGGCTAGAGATCAAGGAGTCTTGAGAGGTGCTTAGTCCATGGATAGTCCACTTGGCGAGTTGCATGGGGTAGACCCGTGGTCGACGTGGTCGAAAGCGGTCAGATCCCCAAGCCAGGGTTTTGGAAGCAAAGATAGAAGAAGGAGACCCTTATTACGTTGTAATGTGAACTTAACTTTGTGTCGATGAGAAAGTAAGAAAATAGATAAGAGATACATTACACGAATCTTGTATCAAAGAAGGAATATACTCACCAACCAGGAAAGTGGAACGATGCAATCGTTGATGTAGAAAAATACAAAATTTGGAGTCAAGAAACAATCAGTCGATTTGTACGTTGACCCCTCTTTTTGGCCCGCCGTCAGTGGGACAAAGTGATCACTTCTAAATGCCCACCCGTGGTGAGAGTGGAAGACGTGGAAACTTGGCCAACAATAAGTTGATCACTTCTAAACCTGGAAACGTTAAGCCAACAATAAGTTGATCACTTCTAAACCTGGAACGTCGGCCAACAATAAGGATCACTTCTAAACCTGGAAACGTTGGGCAACAATAAGTTGATTTCAAACCTGGAAACGTTGGCCATCAATAAGTTGATCACTTCTAAACCTGGAAACGTCGGCCAACAATAAGTTGATTACTTCTAAACCTGGAAACGTTGGCCAACAATAAGTTGATCGCTTGTAACCGTGGAAACGTCGGCCAACAATAAGTTGATCACTTCTAAACGTGAAACATTGGAAAATAAGTTGATAAAACGTGGAAACGTTGGCCATCAATAAGTTGATCACTTCTAAACCTGAAACGTCTGCCAACAATAAGTTGATCACTTAAACCTGGAAACGGGAACAATAAGTTGATCACTTCTAAACGTGGAAACGTTAGAACAATAAGATCATTTCTAAACCTGGGTGAAAATAAGTTGATCACTTCTAAACGTGGAAACGTTGGCCATCAAAAGATGCACACTAAACCTGGAAACGTCGGCCAACAATGTTGATTACTTCTAGAACCTGGAAATTGGACAACAATAAGTTGATCGCTTCTAACCGTGGAAACGTCAAACAATAAGTTGATCACTTTAAACGTGGAAACATTGGCCAACAATAAGTTGATCACTTCTAAACGTGGAAACGTTGGCCATCAATAAGTTGATCAAACAATAAGTGATCCCAAACCTGGAAACCGGCCAACAATAAGTTGATCACTTGGGAAACGTTGAACAATAAGTTGATCACTTCAAAACGTGGAAACGTTAGCCAAAATAAGTTGATCATTTCTAAACGTGGAAACGTCGGCCAATAATAAGTTGATCACTTCTAAACGTGGAACAATTCTAAACCTGGAAACGTTGGCCATCAATAAGTTGATCTCTAAACCTGGAAACATCGGTCAACAATAAGTTGATCACTCTAAACGTGGAAACGTTGGTCAACAATAAGTTGATCACTTCTAAACTTTTAAACGTGGAAACGTCGGTCAACAATAAGTTGATCACTTCTAACGTGGAAACATCGGTCAACAATAAGTTGATCACTTCAAACCTGGAAACGTTGGGCAACAATAAGTTGATCACTTAAACGTGGAAACGTTAGCCAACAATAAGTTGATCATTTCTAAACGTGGAAACATTAGTCAACAATAAGTTGATCACTTCTAAACGTGGAAATGTTAGCCAACAATCACTTCTAAACGTGGTAAACGTTACCAACGATAAGTTGATCACTTAAACTTGGAAACGTCGGCCAACAATAAGTTGATCACTTCTAAACTTGGAAACATCGGCCAACAATAAGTTGATCACTTCTAAACCTGAAACGTCTGCTGAACAATAAGTTGATCACTTCTAAACCTGGAAACGTCGGCCAACGGATCAAAACAAACGTTGGAAACGTCAACAATAAGTTGATCACTTCTAAACCTGGGAAACGTTGGCCAACAATAAGTTGATCACTTCTAAACCTGGAAACGTCGGCCAACAATAAGTTGATCACTTCTAAACCTGGAAACGTTGGCCAACAATAAGTTGATCACTTCTAAACGTGGAAACGTTGGCCAATAATAAGTTGATCACTTCTAAACGTGGAAACGTCGGCCAACAATAAGTTGATCATTTCTAAACCTGAAAACGTCGGCCAACAATAAGTTGATCACTTCTAAACCTGGAAACGTCGGCCAACAATAAGTTGATCACTTCTAAACGTTTAGCCAACAATAAGTTGATCACTTCTAAACGAAACGTTGACCAACAATAAGTTGATCACTTCTAAACGTGGAAACGTTAGCCAACGATAAGTGATCACAAAGGTGGAAACGTTGATAAGTTGATCACTTTTTAAACGTGGAAACGTTGGCCAACAATAAGTTGATCACTTCTAAACGTGGAAACGTTGGCCAACAATAAG
>JAXRKP010000013.1:97500-110000 GCA_037039925.1 Doris montereyensis | reverse complement strand
TCAACACTTCCAAATTGCCCCTTGCCTTAAGCCACCTTACTCATATGGAGGTTCAGCATTGCCTTACTGTTCGTTTTTACATTTATGTCAGGGCAGTGTAGTAAGACGGTGTCATGTTTCATGTTTTATTAAACTTTCCTTTTGTGCCAGAGCCTTTCCATGTAAAACAGACCATAGTTTGATATCCTTCCCCAAAACATGTTACACACTCTCGGTATAGCTTACTGTGTCATGTAACGTGCACAGAGCAGCCTGTCACTCTTTTCTGTCTGTGCGTGCATGTATGTATGTGTGTGTATGTATGTTCATGCGTGTGTTCATTGTGTGTCTCTCCTTGCAATTGGAACCAATCAATATCCAAACCTACTTCCAGAGATAAGAGAAGGCCATCAGGTCGGCATTTCGAAACTGAGCAACAGAGCATATAATATGTATTAACATTTAAGCTTATTATAATTTACTCTGTCATTATGGAATCATCATCATCATCATCATCATCTTTTGTGGTTTGTGCTTTTCAGCAAGTTGCCGATTACGTCGTTCCGTCTTCAGGGCTTCTTGTAAAATCTGAGTTAGTGGTGCTATCGGAAATGTTTTGTCTTAAAGCTGTTACGTATGTGGAGCGATGGCTGCAACAAGCTCTTGTCACTTCTATGTATCCAGATCTTGTTAATTTTTCTAGCCCATTTATTTGTCTCCACACATGGCCAAATAATCTCATTTGCCTTTTCTGGGTGTTCTTTATAAATGTTCTTTCTTTTCCAAATTTTTACTAGATCTGCAACGCGTGTTACTTTCTCTGTCCAGGGGATTTTCAATATTTTTCTACATTCATGAATCCACATTTCAAATGCTTTTAAGCGTTCACAACACTGTGCATCTGAGTCCACGCTTCGCATACACATTAATAGTGTGGAAAAACTTATTAATAAAAATCGGCACTCTTTGTAATTTTATGTCTGTTTCAATTGGAAACAACAGCTCTAATATTATTGTGGACTGTTTGTTTTGCTATTGCTATCCTTCGTTTTATTTCGGTGGTGTTTTGCAGTCGTTTATTGATTGCGTCGAGTTATCTCAACTTTGCTAGTTAAATAACAAATTATCATTATGATTGTCAGGCCATCTCAAAGTAACGTCATGCTGAAAACTACAATGTTATCGATGATAATACAGAATTGATAACATTTAGAAGAAAGGAAAAAAAACTATTATCTTGAATGGGCTAGTCATAACACGACTTTAGTATGTAACAGCTATATCGTCAAAGTCTCGGTTTCCATTTGATATTTGCAAGTGCAGGTTCACATTATATGTACTGAAATATGCTAAACAATCCATTGTGTCATTCAAAAGCATCTCTCGTAAACCGAAATCGGTTAAGTGAAAAAAAACCCCGTTTATAATGCTTGTCCCCCATTGTGTCATTCAAAAGCATCTCTCGTAAACCGAAATCGGTTAAGTGAAAAAAAACCGTTTATAATGCTTGTCCCCATTGTGTCATTCAAAAGCATCTCTCATAAACCAAAATCGGTTAAGTGAAAAAAAAACGTTTATAATGCTTGTCCCCCATTGTGTCATTCAAAAGCATTTCTCGTAAACCGAAATCGGTTAAGTGAAAAAAAATCGTTTATAATGCTTGTCCCCCATTGTGTCATTTTTAAAATTCATCTCTCATAAACCGAAATCGGTAAAAGTGAAAAAAAAAACGTTTATAATGCTTGTCCCCCGATTGTGTCATTCAAATTGAACCGCATCTCTCATAAACCGAAATCGGTTAAGTGAAAAACAACCCGTGTATAATGCTTGTCCCCATTGTGTCATTCAAAAGCATCTAGGGCTCATAAACCCGAAATCGGTTAAGTGAAGAAAACCGTTTATAATGCTTGTCCCCCATTGTGTCATTCAATGGAAGCTGAGATATGTATAATGCCCCACACCCTAAACCGAAATCGGATAATTGAGAAAAAAAATAGGGCTCTGTATAATGGATAGGGCTTGTCCACACCCTTGTCACATGTGGTTTTTATTTTCCCCATTCATATTTATTGTAATTGCCCCACATGGATAGGTCTGCTACGGAAAGTTGTCAAAGAGTTTTGGATCCTGTTGATTGCACATTAGCTTTGTAAAAAAGTGAGCATGCCCCACATGGATAGGGCTGCTATAGAAAGTATGCCCCACATAGATAAAAATCTGCTAAGAACGTATGCCCCCACATGGATAGGGCTGTTATAGAAAATATGATGTCTGCTACAGAAAGTATGCCCCACATGGATAGGGCGATAGAGACATCAAACCCCACATAGATAGCCCGTTTGCCCCACATGGATAGGGCTGCTATAGAACATGATAGATTGAACCCCACATGGATAGGGCTAAAAAAGTATGCCCCACATAATAGGGCTGCTAACGTCCTGGCCCAGAATAGGGCTGCTTACTGTCACCATGGATATGGCATAAAAAGTATTCCCCACATGAATAGGGCTGCTATAGAAAGTATGCCCCACATGGATAAGGCTGCTATAGAAAGTATGCCCCACATGGATAGGGCTGCTATTGAAATTCCCCACATGGATAAGGCTACTATAAAAAGTACAGTATTCCCCACATGGATAGGGCTGCTATAGAAAAGTATGCCCCACATGGATAGGGCTGTTATAAAGTATGCCCCACATGGATAGGGCTGATAGAAAAGCATGCCCCACATGGATAGGGCTGCTATAGAAAAAGTATGGTTATAAAATATGCCCCACATGGATAGGGCATAAAACGTATGCCCCACAGATAGCTAGCCCCATGGATAGGGCTGCTATAGAAAGTATGCCCCACATGGATAGGGCTGCTATAGAAAGTATTCCCCACATGGATAGGGCTGTTATAGAAAGTATGCCCCACATGGATAGGGCTGCTATAGAAAGTATTCCCCACATGGATAGGGCTGTTATAGAAAGTATGCCCCACATGGATAGGGCTGCTATAGAACGTATGTATCCCCACATGGATAAGGCTGCTATAGAAAGTATGCCCCACATGGATAGGGCTGTATTCCCCTCATGGATAGAAAGGATAGGGCTATAGAAAGTATGCCCCACATGGATAGGGCTGTTATAAAAAATATTCCCCACATGGATAGGGCTGCTATAAAAAGTATGGATAGGGCTGCTATAGAAAGTATTCCCACATGGATAGGGCTGCTATAGAAAGTAAGGGCTGTTAAAGTATGCCCCACATGGATAGGGCTGCTATAGAAAGTATGCCCCACATGGATAGGGCTGCTATAGAAAGTATGGATAGGGCCTATAGAAAGTATGCCCCATGGATAGGGCTGCTATAAAAAGTATGCCCCACATGGATAGGGCTGCTATAGAAATGAATGCCCTGTTATAGAAAGTATGCACATGGATAGGGCTACTATAGAAAGTATGCCCCACATGGATAGGGCTGCTGGATAAGGCTAGAAAGGGCTATTATGCCCCACATGGATGGGCATGGACATGAAAGTATGCCCTCATGGACAGGGGATAAGGATACCCCCACATGGATATGAAAGGCTGGATAGGGCTATAAAAAATATTCCCCACATGGATAGGGCTGCTATAGAAAGTATTCCCCACATGGATAGGGCTGCTATAGAAAGTATGCCTTATTATTCTTATGAGCTTATTTGCATAGCGTCTTATCTTTAATACTCGTCTCTCTCCGGTTCACGACACATTGTGCGGTTACCTGTGCGTTCCTCGTCGTCTGCATTAGAATAGATTAGCTTTTACCTGAGTGAAGTTGAAGAACACGTCGTCTATTAAACTGCAAAGATGAACGTCTTAGTTTGCGCTTGTAATCTTCTTGACATTAAACGTAAGTGCCTTACATTCTGTTTATTTGTTTGATTTTTTATCTATCATCATCATCATCATCACCATCATAATCATCACCATCATCATCACACATCATCATCATCATCATCATCACTGCATCAGAATAGATTATCACCATCATCATCATCATCACCGGCATCACCATCATAATCATCACCATCATCATCATCATCATCATCATCATAATCATCATCATAATCATCATCATCATCATCATCATCATAATCATCATGATGATGATGATGATCATCATCATCATCAAGTGTCTTGCTGTGTAGCCTTGACGATTATGTTCTTCCACACTCCTAGAACGCTGGTCACTCTTATCAGCTTGTTTTTACGTTCTTTGTCTTCAGCCATCTTGCAATTCCTTCCAAAATTAATATTCCCCCCTTGTCGCATCGTTTTGTTTTTTCCAGTGGTGACCAGGTGTTCCATTTTCTCCTCATCATTACAGGCCCGAAAAAAAGTTGCCTACCTTTTCTCTATGTTGTAGAGGAGAGTTCTACGTGGCTCTACCTGCTTGAGAATATTTTCGTTTGTTTCTTTCTTTGCCCACGAGACACGTCTCATTCTTTCAAGAACTACGTCACGCTTGCTTGGATTCTCTTCTGTATCTATTTGTTTAGGGTCCATGCTTCACATCTGTAGAGTGGGGAATGGCTCGACGTACAGAGCACATTCTGACATATTATGTTTTTATAGTTACTTCTAACTCGTTGTTCATGTTCAAATTGTTTCCAAAAGAGCACGATTTCAAACACCATTCTAACACAGATGGCAATGTTGTCCAACCGGTTTCCTATCAATTTCATACATGAATAATATTGCCTCAGCTAGACTGGAGTTGTGTGGATGTATTAACATTCAAATCAAATCAAATCAATTTTAATAAAATTAAATCAAATCAAATCAAAGACAGGCAGACAGAGACATCTACACAGACAGACGAACAGACAGATATCGAGAGACAGAGACATAGACAAAGAAAGATACATACACACGCACACACACATAAATATTGAGACAGACAGACAAACAAACAAACAAACAGATAGACAGACAGAAACACAGGGGGGGAGTATCAGAAAAATAGACATGCAGACAACGACATAGGAAAAAGATAATGATTTTGATTTTGATTTTTTCACAGCTGGTGGTGAGCGCTTCACCTGAAACTGCAGCAACCTCGTGCAACAGTGGCAAAGAATGCGGTTATGATGAGTGCTGCCTGTCACCTGCAAGACTGAGGGGCAAACGTGGGATTAGAGCTCACCAATCCACTGGGACAATGGGGACATGCACACCCTTGAAGACATCAGGGAAGGTAACTATAACAATGTTTCTACTTATCATCCTTTCTTGACCTTCTTCAACGTAGCCAGGTCAGTAGGTAGAGAGTCTGGACTACCATGTAAGAGTCCCGAATTGATATCCCATTCCTGGGTAATGTTTTCATAGCCCGATCAGTAGACAAGTAAGCACCTGTACGGGGATTAGGCAGTCCCGCCCTCCATGAGTCTCCTGCTGCCTTGCAGGCAGGTCTTGGTTGACCAAAGGCTAAGAGAGTTGACCCTGACTGAAAACAACCTGCTCACTTGCAGGTTGGTCTTGAACAAAGGCTAAGGGAGTTAACACTAACATAAATCAACCTGGTGCCTTGCAGACTGGTCTTGGTCGACGAAAGATTAAGGGAGGTAATCCTGACAGAAAACAACATGCCGCCTTGCTGGCCGGTCTTGGTCGATCTAAGGCTAAGGGAATTAACCCTGACAGAAAATAACAAGGCCCGGTAGGGGGCCTTAAGGTGGCAGCCCCACCATATACCTAGGGTGTAGGGCTAATCACCTGCTTATCCAAAACAAGCAGATTCAAAGAAGTACATATGGTGATATACCAGGTTTGATCTCACGAAGACAAACATGGAAACGGATACGGACTGTGATTTTTAGAACATGGAATAACGGTTCAATAAATGGAAAAGAGTTAGAATTAGATGAAGAAATGGAAACATTCAAAGTAGATATTTTGGCTCACAGAAAGCAAAGAAAAAGGACAAGGAATAGAAAATGTAGGACCAAACCATACTTTAATCTTCTCAGGAGCAAATGTCAAAGATAGAGCTAGAGCAGGAGTAGGCCTCGTAATGCATAAAAGGCAAAAAAGCTACTAGAAAGTTGGAAATGTATAAGCCCACGGCTATTAGAGGTAAACATTAAACCAAAAAGGAAAAGATAGTAAATTATTAATAGCTTATGGACCAAACGAATACGCAAGCAAAGAAGAAAAAGATATCTTCAAAAACGATTTACAACTAGCTGCAGAGAATCTGAAACCCAAGAGGAACTAATGGTTTTAGATTTAAACGCTAGAGTAGGCAACAATATAGAAACAACAGGAGGAGTAATAGGTAAAGAAGGAGAGACAACAACTTCTCCAAGTGGAGAGAGACCAATAGATTTTTACTTAAAGAATAACATGAAAATAGCCAACCACCTTTTTTTCCTCATAAAGATATCCACAGATATACAAGAGTAAGTAAAGACAGATGCAAAACGTCAATGATAGACTATGTAATAGTTCGCAACTCCCTTTTTTACAGTACGATGGACGCAAGAGTAAACAGAGGAGTTGAAATATTTAGTGACCATCATCTAGTGATTGCCAAAATGAGATTATTGACTGAAGAGAACTAGCAGAGAAGGATAGAAAAGAAAGCTAATAAACCCAAAATAGAGGAACTAAATAAACATATAGTAAAACAGATAAACCAATCTCGGATAAAAAGATTTATCAGTGAAAGGCAGATGGATCTGAATGATAGCACAGAAGAAGAAAAATGGCAAATGTTTAAAGAAACATTCCTCAGTTGTACTGAAGAGGTATGTGGTAGGAAACAAAAAAGAGGAGATAAAAACGATAGGGGAATAAAATGTCAGACTAAAAAATTTAAAAAAAAGGATTCCTGGGAGAATTACCTGCAAAGAAAGGAGAGGATACCGACTAAATTTATCACCAAAAGAGAAGGCGAAATATGTGACAACTCCACTAATAAAGACAGAACAAACACGTGACGTTTCGGGTATAACCCTTCGTCAGACAACAAATGAAAATATTTAGAATCTAGATCTAAGTAATACCTCCGGCATCACACAATGTGATGTCAGAAGAAAAAACATAAAGGAGAAAGAAAGAAAAGAAAAAGACAGAATGTTAAGAAACGTAGACAGATGTGAAGAAAGAGCGAGCAGGGAAGGTTCAGATCTAGAATGAAATAAAAATATGAAAATAAGTATGTAATAAAAGGTGAGAAGGAGATAGAGAGAATGAAGAAATATATATAGAGAGAGTGTGTGTGTGTGTGTGTGTGTGTGAGAGAGAGAGAGAGAGAGAGAGAGAGAGAGAGAGAGAGAGAGAGAGAGAGAGAGAGAGAGAGAGAGAGAGAGAGAGAGAGAGAGAGAGAGAGAGAGAGAGAGAGAGAGAGAGAGAGAGAGAGAGAGAGAGAGAGAAGAAAGAAAGGAAAGAACAGAAAGAAAACAGGGGGAAGAAAGAAAGGGAGAGAGAGACGTGTGAGTATGGGAAACAAGAACGAAAAAATAGGATAAATGTAAGACTAGATCTATATCTCACTGGGTCTAGAAAGAAGAAATGATAGGATAAATGTAAGACTAGATCTATATCTCACTGGGTCTAGAAAGAAGAAATAATAGAGAATGAATGAAAGGAAGTGTTAATCAAGATAAAAATTTACACTGAAGGTGTGAAATGTATATAAATTACAAATTTATCGATACAATAAAGAAGAGAGTAAACAACTAAGCTGAAATTTCAAAAAATGCCAGTTAGGACTAGCTGATGCCATCCAAGTTCTCAAAATTTCAAAGAGGAAGTGAGGAAAGCAAAACAGGAACAATGGGAAAGTTTGAAAAAGACTTCAAGAAATCTATCAAAGGAAATCAAAATGTTCTGGAGCAAAGAGCATATATGCCCAATACGACAAATTAAGAACGCCAAAGGAGAAATAATGAAAGAAGACAGCCAAATCATGGAAACTTGGAGAAAATATTTTCACCAATTACATAATCCCTCCAGAACATATGAAACAAGGAGTAAAGTTCAATTAGTAAGAGTGACTAGTAATCCAGTTGAAACAGATGAAGATGTAGATATATCAATGGAAGAAATCCAAACAGATATAAGAAAAGTGAAATTAGGAAAGGCCACAGGAGCAGATCAAGTTCATCCATAAATGATTTTTTAAAAAACAAGGGAGGGAGGCAGACAAACTACTACATGCAATATATCAACAAGCATGGAAGTCCAAACAGGTGCCAGACGACTGAAAAAAGGGAACGGTAGTACCAATACACAAGAAAGGATCAACTATGGAATGCTCAAACTATAGAGGGATATCACTACTTATCGTACCAGGAAAAGTATATGCCAGGATACTGGAAATGAGACTAAGGAAAAGAGTAGAGGATCAGATTGAAGAACATCAGAGTGGATTTAGACCAGGAAGAAATGTACACGACCACGTATTTACAATAAGACAAATAATACAAACATTCTTTGAGGGAAACATTGACTTGCATCTGTGTTTTATTGACTTAGAAAAGGTATTTGACACTGTGAGGAGGGACGAACTATGGCACTCCTTAAAAGAACACAATGTAGAGCAAAATTTAATAGAAGCCATTAAAAGCTTTTACAATAAACCAGCACGTGCAGTGAAGGTAGCTGGAAATATATCGGAAGAATTTGATGCAAATAAAGGAGTTAGACAGGGTTGTTTCGTAAGTCCTCTTTTGTTTATCACATTTATGGATTTAGTTGCAAAAGCATCCTCAAAAATGAAGAAAATGAATGTAGGTATGTGGAAACTCAAACCAGTCAATGTATCAATGCTTTCGTTTGTTGATGATTTAGTACTATTTGGAAAATCAGAAAGTAAACTTCAGTCGAACATCAACATGATGAATAATGAACTAAATAAAAGGGGAATGAGAGTAAATGCAAAGAAAATCAAAACAATGCAAATAACTAGGAAGCTAAAACTAAAACACAAAATATTAAACTGGGCAGGGAGAAATAAGAACAAGTTCAAAGCTACAATTACCTAGGAGTAATAATTAAGTCAGAGGGAAAACTAAGAGAAAAAAATCAAGCAGAGAATCCAAAAGGCAATGACAATATCTAACCATCTAGGAAATACATTTATAGGTAAACAAGAATTGCCAACAAAAACCAAACTGGCAATATACAACACAGCTTATTGTCCTACCCTCCTCTATGGCATCGAAACCTGGACCTTAGACAGTAGGGAATACAGTAGAGTACAAGCAGCTGAAAAGAAATATCTAAAAAGAGTAGTAGGGAAAACTAAACGAGACAAAATCAGAAACACAACAACAAGAGATCTAACTAAAGCAGATGGCATAAAAACTAAGACAGAAATAAATCAATTGAGATGGTTTGGGCATGTAAACAGAATGAATGACAATAGAATAACTAAATCAGTATACAGTGCTAAAACCCAAGGTAAAATACCAAAAGGCAGACCTCGGAGAAAGTGGGAAGAATGTATAAAAGAGGCATTAAAGCAAAGAAATTGAACTTTCACAAAAGGAAATAGAAAATGCCAGGACAGGGCAACCTGGAGAAAGATCATTTCGGGCATCTAAACCCGTACACCGGAAGTTAGAATGCGAACTGATAAAGAAAGAAAGAAGTTTTCATAGCCCTCTTTACCTGTCTATCCAGCCGCAAAATGGATATCGCGGATAGCATACTAGAATCTAGGTCTCTTCAGATTTGGCGAAAGCAAAATCCGCATGGAAAGCTTCCACATCAACATTATGCCATGGGCAAATTTGGACTCTACCCCAAGGTACTTTACTGGTTTTTATATCCTGGGTGGAGTTTTTTCTTACTACCGATTTCAATAATAATTGCTTATTACCTATGTCATGATGCAGACGACTCTTAGACATCTGCTATAGACATCATATATCAGGGCAAAAACGATATGGGGAGAGGAGTTCCCCAATACACAGATCATTATAATAATTGTATATATCTGCTGGCTATTGCGAAGAGAAGGAAGCTGCCTTGGTACGACCATACAATTAGATTGAGTGACGTGAAGAGAAGGAAGCTGCCTTGGTACGGCCATACAAATATATCAAATGACGTGAAGAGAAGGAAGCTGCCTTGGTACGGCCATACAAATGTATCAAATGACGTGAAGAGAAGGAAGCTGCCTTGGTACGGCCATACAATTAGATTGAATGACTTCACATCGATCATGTGACAACCAGTTCCTTCCACTCGTCTCGTTATTCCGCCTTTCTTAAAGTCTTGCTGAGTTTCAGACTCTTCCATTCACTGACGTTATCTTCCTCTGTCTGCCTCTTTTTCTTCCCCTTGGACATTGTCTTGCAGGATTGTCTTTACAAGTCCTTCTGGTCGTATGACATGCCCATATCATTTTATATTTCACTTTTCACGATGATTATAAAATATTCACAAGGCCCAATGGCTCGTTGTTTTCTGATAAAAAGGATCCCAAGTACTTGAAACTTTGAAGCTTTGGACTGTTTCTAGCTTCTGGTCGTTGGCTTAGATATCAGAAGGACATCAGTTTGGTCTTACCTGCAATTGTTTGCATGCCATAAGTTTTAGAGGTTTTATTCAGGTGTTCTACTAGGCTGGCGAGCTCTTTGTTCTGATCCTGCTAATCTGTCAACGTCATTTACGAAGCGGAGATTTTGGGTGGTTCTGCCACCAATGATGACTGGTCCCTTCTGATTTCTAGTGCCTCACTCATGATTCTCTCAAGGAAGATGTTGAAAAAAGATTGGGAGAGAGTGAATAATCCTGCCTCACACTTTGACATTATTTTCGTAAACTGTATTAGTGGCATTGCTGTATAGCTATTCGATGACTTTGATCAGATTTGCATTGATGCTATACAACTTAATAGTTGCCTATACATCTGCTAGCTACACAATGTCAATTGTGCTTTCTTGAAGACAATAAATACGTGATATAGGTCTTGGTGGTGTTGAAGGTACTTCCCATATGGTAATCTTATTTTGAAATTGAACATCTGCTCTGTTGAGCTGTGCCCTGTGCTGAAACACACCTGTTCTTCGGTAATGATGGTTTCTGTTTGTGGCTTCAGAATGTTCAATAGGATCTTCAACATGACCTTGCTTTAGTGGGATACGAGGCTGATCGTGCAGTCATTTTGGTATTGTTGTATATTTTCTTTCTAGTGGAGGGTGATAAAAAGTGACTGTGTCCATGATGTTTGGCATTCACCTGTCTGTCAGATTGTATTGCAGATCTCAGTAGAACATTGATAAAAGTTTCCCTTCCAGCATGGACTAATTCTGCCAGAACGTTGTCAACCCGTGTTGATTTCCCTTTCTTTGAGAGATCTTACTGTTGCCTCCACTTCTTCCTGGAGCATAGGAAGATTATCTGTATCTGTGCGTGTGAGGATATTCAGGACATTTAAATTTCCTATGGGTCTTTGGTTGTACAGGTCGGAACAGCATTCAGACCTGTACATCTTCTTGATTCTTTGTATGGATCAAGTGTCTCTTTGTTACAGTGTGGTAAATAAACACCCTTCCAACAGAAGGTACGGCCCGTGGTGACCCAGGTGACAACAGTGCCGGCATGGTAATATCATAAATGGTTGTCATATTCATCAAGTCTCTCTAGGGCAGCTGAGCCTGGTGAAGCCGATGCCTCTTCAGGCTTGACCACATCACAGCCGTCATCCTCCAACAAGGGTTTCACATTGGTCACGAACAAGTGACCATTGGGTTCATCTGGGGAGCCTTGCCGCTCTGGTCGGTGATCTGCATCTAGGAGGCCTTTTACCCAGTTGTGCCGCGTTAACTCTCCCCCCTCCTCATGTAGTGAAGCCAGCCAGCTGAAGCATTTTTCCAAGGGTGGTGTTTGGAGCCATCACGTGAGAGATTTATTTAGGAGACGGGTGGGGACCAATGGTTACCAATGCTGCCCGTCCATTCTATCAGGTAGAATGCATCAAGCTTAACATTACAAATACTACCTCTATTGACAGCCTCCTGCACTCTTTTCTTTTCTAAATGCTTAAGTCGCCATGCTCTTCTTTTAACAACAAACACAACATTTCCCTGAGATTTAAGCAGAGCGGAGATTTTTTTATTTTTTTTTAAATATACCTCGTCATGTCAATCCAAACAGATTGACATGAATTACCTTTATAAAGGCGATTGATCAACTCCGATATTCAAATTCTTTTAAGTGTTTTTGTCATATTGCCTGTTTCAGATTGCTACGTAACGCCTAGGCTGGACATGGAAGCTTACATTGGTTCCTGCCCCTGTGTATCAAACAATATTTGTAAAGGTTTGGGTATCCGTGAAAATCCGTTGGGGAAAAAGGTGAGACAATGAGAAAATAGTTTTCATTTCGTTGTTTACTAGGTAATCCTATTAATGTTTTATCTGTGTCTTCTCAATGGCTATGATTATTATTACGTTGCATTTTGTTTTGTTTATTTAACGACCCCTAGAGCTTAGAGAGCGTAAAACACACTGAGAGAGAAAGAGCAATGGAAAT